>VDFB02178556.1:0-18350 GCA_007258455.2 Sequoia sempervirens
GGATTATGCATTCTCAAGAGTTAGTGATTTTTAACAATCCTTCCTCAGTTGATGTATGCTTTTTAACTCATTTCAATTTTGGAATATAAAACACAGAGTTTACCTTGGAAGCCAGTGTTAGAGTTCAGACTACTCTCATTTCTATTTTTTTAGACTATGCAAGTTTTCAACTGTGCTTTTCTAAGTCTGCATTCATACCTTAAAGCTGTGAAATTCATCTTTCCTTCTTAAAATATGTATGTAGATCAAGCCTTTTTAAGAATGATGCATAAGTTCAAAAGGGTTATGTTGAGTAAATGAAATATCTACCATTAGTTTTCCAGTGTATGTTCATCTTGTTTTCATTTCATGATTTCTTATCAATTCGGTGTATCACCATAGTATTTAGTTTTATTTTTATGCACTCCTTCTCCCTTTTCCTTTACAAAAATTAGTAGTTTAGGTGATACCAAAGGAAGCCAGCCTTCTCCGGAGGTTGACCTCTATCTATAAGTGACCCACAACTTTGGAGGTATTCCCATGTTACACTGAGGTGTTGAACATCAGGTTCAACAAGGGTGCAATTTCAGGTGATAACAGTAAGCTTACTTCCATTTTTCTTCTATTTTGTTATTTGTTTTCTCTTATTTTGTGCTAACCTTTTCTTTCAACTATTTCTCTAAGTGGTGAAATTGCCTACACTTGTCAAAGATCAATATCCAATACTACATATTTGATGTAAATTTTTCTTTTCAAAGAATATTTTTATCACTAGTCTAGTTGCACCTAAATTAGAGTAGTTGGTTAATGAGCTTGTTTTCCCTATTCTAGAAATTTGTGGAATGTATGATCTCCCCTTTTGGATAATTTTTTTTTACATATTTCCTTTTTTTAAATTAGAACTTAAGGGTGCTAGTTTGTGTGTATGCTTTGTCCTGAGACTTCATGCAATCTTGGGTGATCAAAAGCACCTAGTATTCCTTTTACTTTAGGAGTGTTACATCCCACCCTAATTTCTCTTCTGACTTTTTTTACTTTCTAGTAATTCTATTACGTAATGTTTGAAATGGGTAAAACAATGAAACTATGATGGCACATACAGTAATGATATTATGAATGAGTTATATATATATATATGCATGATGTTGCTTTATAATTTGAATGAAGGTTAGGTTACATGATACCCCATTTCTTTTGACATGATGTAAGCTATTATTTTTCTTTGTTATATTACAAAGTAGTTGATAATGTGGATTTGATCAAATGATGATTTGGATAAAATATCAAACTAACTACCTGATCTTGGTGAGTTTGATGCAAGACAAATCAAACCTCAATAGGACGGAGAGGGAAAACATCATCCAGTAGAAAGGGTGTGCTCGAGAAGTCTTAATTGCCATCTGAGTTTAGGTTGGTAATACAAGTATTTGTCAACCTTAGCTGGGGGTTTTCTCTATCCACAAGGGGGTAAGTAGCTTTGAGTAGGAGGCAACGTTTCCAATTTAGTTGGGTTGAGACTTGGGAATTTCCCTTCTGCCTCATTACCTTCCTTATTTAAATTATCTTGGTAACGAGCATTAGAAAATTATTAAATTATATTCATATATATAATACATATAAAACTTATATGAGCTTTATTTAGTTCACGCTACCATGGGTGATTTTTATATTAATCCAAGAGCTAGATGAACATGGAAATTAAAATATTCATTCATTTCACATTCTTGAGGGACATAGACTATTCCCAACGGAAAGGCCTTTATTCCCTCGTGGGCTTGAAGGTGACAATATCCTCTTAGTTAAATAAAGGTGTCAACACTAATTAAACACTTGCATACTAATAAAGATAAATAATGAAATGTATTTCTAGGGAAAGAGTGGCAATGCGAATTATGGGGAGAATGTTAGGCATGATAGATTTATTGATTTGAATCCTCAGTTCTGGGAGTTAAAAACCCTCCTCTGATTTAATTCTTACCCATGCCAAATCTTGAGCTTACCACTATCTTCATCATCAAGATAAAATTTCCACAAGGGCCATACCATCATCGGTGTAACCTATACTGGGTGATGACACTCAGATTAACTTAAAACTAATTCCTACAGTAAAAGAAGTCAGAATCTCACGTGAATCCTTGGGGAAAAGATTTAGCAGGGTAAAATCTTTTAGATGCATCATTTTGGAGCCAAGAGAATAGTAAACAATTCTTGAAATATTTATCTTTATGGGAAATAGAGGAGTAAATATAAAATGGAGAATGAAAGACGTAGAAGGGGTTAGTTGGTTGGTAGAAGAACTATAGCACTGAACAAACTCACCAATTTTAGTGAGTGGGAGATCTTTATAAAGTGAAACTCTAGCGTTCAGAAGGATAGAAGAGCACAACGGAGTATATGTCTGAGGAGTTAAGAGTCTATAAGTGAAGGTTTCCTCTAGTTGAGAAAATTCATTCTCTGAGACCTTAACCAACTGTTGTCACCATTAGACCTGCACTTCAGGTAATCAATTTTGGTGCCTTATTCATTCTTAATCATCCAAGTATTAAATTCAAATCACCTGCATTGAAGCTTTATGGAATGAAAATCTCTTGGTGCATTCGATTGGAACTACTGTCTTTTCTTATGTGGTTGTAATCTCAAAAGAAGCTACTGAACTCATTTGCTATTTCCTTTCTTTTGATTTATTTAGTCTATTTGCTTCCTACCTCTTCACATAGGAGTCATGGTGAACCTGTTGAGTTTTGAAGATATCCTTGGCTGAGACGAATGAATGGAGAAATTTCTTGTAATATTGAGAATTCTTATACATGAAGTCTGCCAGTGAACCACTTAAAGCAAATAGTATAAAAAGTGTTGTTCTCAACCAAGAATTTTAGATACTTCCTCTTTCAGGAAATATTTGTACATAATATTTTGTCATAGGGACTTGGGTTCCATCAAATGATTATTCCATATAATATTATCTTGGACAACTTCTAAAATCCTTAAAGGATTTTTCTATTTGAGTCTTTCTGAGTTGCTTTTTCTTAACCATTCCCTAGTAGGGAGTCATGACAATTTTTTCACTACATGAATCTTTATAATATGAGTGCACAAACAAGCTAACCAAATGTTAGAATAATAACTCTTAGGGTCTGTCAGGCTGGAGCTACAAGTTTTTTTATGCTGACTTGAAGAACCTAAACATTGGGGTGATATGTACATATTGTAAGTTATAACGAATCAAACACCCTTGCTTAAGATTCAATTAATAACATAAGACAGAGGGGGCCCAGGGTAACATGCTTGTACTCAAAATACCAAGGAATGGTATGGAGACGAGCTCTGCCTCTTCGAACATATACAGAATAAGAGGACATCAGCCCCGAAATATAACATGTAGTTATGTACTAGGTAGAACTGAAGTTTATAAGCCCTAGTTTGAATACTAAATTCAGACACAGGTAGGATAGGGAATCAGAGCCTTAGTTTGTATTTTGAACTTAAATAACAGGTAGGGAAGCTAAACCAAAATGAACCTAGACGAGAAGATAGAGCATGTTAACTGGGAAAGACAGGTAGTCCAAAAATCCCTAGTTAGACACCTATTCAAGTCGAGCAGGGTGGTGAACTAAGACTGTGCTTTTGTAGCAAGTACAGTAGTACTAAAACTATGGCCATAGTGGGTGCCATAGCCACAGGTGCACTTGTCCATTCACAGTATCTCAAATGCCTAATTAAACCAGAGCTAACATACTTAGTAGGAAGGTGTACTTAGTAGTGCATCAGGGTTAGTTGGGTAGGGGTACACACCAAAGCTTAGATGGAGAAAGAGACAAATCCCTGCATTACCTTTCGTTGAAGGGTAGGGCCACTTCTAGTTAGGAAGTGTGCCGGGGACCACTTGAGTTCGTGGTTGGAGGAAAATCAATCGGATGATGTTTTCCCTCTTGACAATGGCATGTCGAGTCTTGGATAGCGTGAGAACCAAATGAGGTTATTTAAATTTTACCCTATCTGCTCTATTTTTAATATGAATAGTATCATGATGAAAATTATGTCTTATTTTCTCATTTACATGGTGATGGTTATGTTAAACTTTCTTAAAAAGAGTACTTGAGATTATGATGTTGTATCACTTTGATTTTTCCTTGTAGTACTTCTGCAAAGAAGAAAAAGAAAAAAAAATCTCTCTTGTGTATTTACTTAACATGTCGGTTTGATTTGTAACGGTTATTATTTTCTCATAAGGAGTTGGATGTCACAAGGAGGAATTCTTGGGGATATTATCACTCCAAAGGATGACCCCAACCACATAAATTTAGTGGGGTATATAAAGTTGGGTGAATGAAAGTTGTACCTCAAAAATTTCATGTTGGTACAACCTTAGAGCCCCTATTCATCAAGACACAAGGTGAAGTGACATTTTTTTGTGTTTATTTTAAATTATTATAAATAGGTTCTAATTCATGAATATAAACCTTGTGTACCATTGTGTTTTAAAGAGGATAACCCAAAGAGCTTGTATATCTTAGAATAAGAACTTTCAACTATCATGTTTATGGTCCATCAAATATCAATTAGGCCTAAGAAGTTACTTACAATGTAATTTTGAATTGTAGAGGTAGAGCTTACTTTGGGTAAGGATTTAAGCCTACAAGGTAATGGGTGAATAAGTGTTTCATGTCCATGCATTCCCTAGCTACCCACATCCTTTGTAGATAGTATAATATGGACCCACAAAAGGTGGTACTCCTAATTAAATAATATAGGATTGTACATATTATTTTAACTATCTTCTTGTGTTAAACTAGTAATTTCCTACAAACTAAAATTCCCTCAAAATTTGAAAATAAACCATTTTTCTTTTTTTGTATCTCTTTCAAAGGTTGAGACATATACGCCATCTTAGACCAAATATTCCAAAAACCAAGCCATCTAATCTTTTAATATAGGTAAAAATTATACACACATAAATCCTCCAAACCTCATCAAACATAGACTTCATTCTAAAAATATAACATATCCTTCATCTAAAAAATAAAATTGTGTATTTCCCTTTGATTTTAGCACTTCCACCTTGTGCTTTGATGCTTTCATGGTCTAGCACTTTTTTCGATTGGTGTTTTTTTGAATCATCACTTGTATATTTTGAATCTTTCATAAATACCCAAAAAAAACCTCATAAAACCTTTCCTTCATTCTAAAAATCCAACATATCCTTCATACAAAAAATAAAACTATCTCAACATAGACAAATAATGGCGTGTGGTCATGGTGGTCTGCAACGGTCAGATGCAAGTCATCGTTTTGCAAGGGTATATGATGGTTTCAAGGACAATCTTTAGGAAAATAATGATGGTATTTGGAAATTGGATAGATGGGCCTGACCGAAAAATGTTAACCATATTGATCCCCGAGCAGAGGAGCGGGGTCGTGATGGTTGACAAATTGAAAGGGATGGGTTGGGCTTTAGGGGTCTTCAAGGTAGAGTTGGTTATAGGAATGCAACTTTTCACAGACCGCGTCAAAATGAAGGAGCGATGGAGATTATGGAGGCCAACCAAGGATGGGGGAACCGGGCCGGGTCCAAAACCCTAATCGGAGAAAAGGTCTCAACAAGGTGGTTTGGCAGAGAAAAAAGGTTGATTCAAAATGGGAGGAGGATAGGGAAGATGTGAAGGCTGGAGACACTCGAAAGCCAACCCCATCATATGGAAATGGGATTCTGGATGGTTGAGCTACTTTGGTAATTAGTGTCGTTAAGCTTCAAGCTGAGGTTCTAAGGATAGAAAATTTGGGGTTGATTGGGAAATGGAATGGTTTGGATCTTAACTGGGATTACCTAGTTAAATGGTGGAAAGCGCATTAGGGTTCAGATCTCTAGTTTTAAACCCTTCAAAATGGGTTCTTTTTAGTTATTTTCCCGACCAAAGACCTGAGGGATGAGATAGTGAATGGCATTTGGGTTTTGGATGGGTGTGGTTTTTATCTGTGGCATTGGAAGGTTGGCTTCAATCCCTCGACTCATGTAATGGGGATGGTTCAAGATTGGTATTGCCTTCCAAATCTTCCCACAGAATATTGGGAACCAAGTATTCTAGAGGAGATTGGAAATCATTTGGTAACTTTTGTCTATGCTAAAGAAAGGAAAAATGCGAAGGAGGCACACGCCCACATGTGGATTTGTGTGGAAAATAATCCGGTTCATCATTTATATGAAGATATTGAGTTAATCTTAGATTATGGGAGTTGGATTCAAAAGTTGGAGGGAGATTCCTTCGCTCATAACAGTTTAGTGCATCCCTTGGGTTGTAGGCTGTCGATTAGCAAGGCAGGGAAGTCTAGAGTGTCGTCAGATTTTGAGGGAACCAAAGAGAAAGAGAATACAATACAATAGGGTAATCTTTCAAAAACTCCAAAAAAATTTAGTGGCGAAGCTCCGTTGGTGCCTGAAAGGTCTACTCATCTAAACCCTAATAGGGAACAATGAGTTGGGATCTCCCCACCTGATCAATCTGTTAAGGTTGATTCACATATTTGTTCTAAGGAAAAGAATGTTAGGGAGGTAGAGCAATGGGAAGCTCAAAACATGGCTCTGGATGATAAGATTTCAAAGGCCCTAGATATCCTAGGTGAAGATTGCCACAACATGGAATTGTAATCCCTGATTGAGGTTGGTAAAGAATTGGTCGATTTGGCTGAGGCAGCTAAGGCGAATGCATGGAATCTAGCGGAAGAAACTAAGGCAAAAGGTATGAAAAATGACAAGTTTCCAAAAGGGGTGGTAGTAGGGTTGGAGGCTGGAATTCCACAGTCAAGTAAGAAGAGGAAAATTTCACAAGGCCTAGTAGATTCCAGGGTTAAGTTGGGGATTCATTAGAAGGATTTGACCAAATCATCACCCGATTTTGGTGAGAATAAAAAGCGAGGTAGGATTCCAAACTAGAAAAAAACGTAAGTGGGATGGAGAAGTGAATGGTCAAAATAAAATTGACTATATGATGAAAGTAGGGAAGAGCGATGCTCTTCTTGAACAATAATGAAGCTCATAACTTGGAATGTTAGGGGTATGAATGCCCCTAACAAATGGTGCCTAATAAGGCACTATATTGAAGTCAATCAGGCAGAAATATTCCTCTTTCAAGAAACAAAATTAGGTGATTAAGATTTAAATAAATTTAGTAGAAAATTGAAACAATGGAAATGGTTGGGTGTTGGGGCTAAAGGTTCCTCGGGTGGTTTGTTAACCATTTGGAAGCCTCAATCAGTTATGGTGGAAGAATTCATCTCTCGTCGGCACTGGATGGTATGCTGGGTAAGAATTCTGATCTCAAACCTTCAATTTTTGCTCATTAATGTTTATGGTCCCTCTTTGTGTTTGCATAAAAGGCTTGTTTGGCAAGGGCTAGATGAGTTCCTCAATAGTTTAGATCAAGGATTTTGTATTTTGGGTGGATAATTTAATGCTATTTTGTGTCTTGAAGATAAGAAAGGTGGAGTGGGTAGAGCTCTTCAATTGCAAATCGACTTTCAGAACTTCATTGGGAGAAACATGTTGGTGGAGATTCAAACAGGGAATGGTAGTTTTACTTGGACTAATCACAAAAAAGGTTTTTTCAGTATAGCTAAAAAGCTGGATAGATTTTTCTTCAAAGGAAATTTGAGTCTTTTCCCTTACAGTATGGACAATAAAATTAATTCAAGGAGTGGTTCAGACCATTTTCCAGTTCAGTTGCATATTTATGGGGAAAAGGGGCATGTACATTGTCCTTTTAAGTTTGAAATGATGTGGTTCAAGGATCCTATCATTATGGGTTTGCTAGAATCTTGGTGGTTGGAGTGTACTCTGGGTGGCTCCAAAATGTTTAATATTGTTACCAAGTTGAAATATGTAAAGCAACATCTGAAACGATGGAATAAGGACTGCTTCAAAAATGTTTTTGAGGAAAGGCTTAAAGTGGAGGGAGATTTGGATGTTCTTTCTGAGGTTATTATCCAACAAGGTATGGATGATGTTTTTTTTTAGCAAGAAAAAGTGTTGACAAGGAAGTTAAATGAAGTGTTGGCTATAGAAGAAATTTTCTGGAGGCAAAAATCAAGAGAAGTTTGGTTGAAGGCGGAGGATAGGAACACTAAGTTCTTTCATAATTCAACTAAGGCTCAATGTGAAGTGAATAGGATTGCTTGTATGAAAGCTTTTGATGGTCATCTTTTGGAAGACCATCTTGAGATTAAAGCCTCTGCAGTTTCATTTTTCCAAAATCTCCTCAATGATTGGGAAGGATCTAATTTGGAGGCTTAGAATGCAATTCTTAAAGATATTCCAAAGTTGGTCTCTCCTTCATAGATGGAGCTTTTGAATGCCAAATTTTTGGAGGAAGAAATAAAGGTGGCATTTTTTGATCTTCAACTTGAGAAGGCTCCTAGTTCGGATGGTTTCTTAGTGGCTTTCTTTCAGAAGTGCTAGGAGTTTGTGGGTAAGGATGTTTCGAAGGAAATTGAAGACTCAAGGTGCTCTGGTAAGGTTCTCAGGTAGATAAATAATACTTTAATTGCTCTAATTCCCAAAAAGGATAAGCCAAAATCTTGGGATGAATTTTGTCCCATTTCCCTTTGTAACACTTTATAAAATTCTTGCAAAAGTTGTGGCTAATCGACTGAAGAAAATTTCACCGTTCATCATTT
The DNA here is from genome assembly GCA_007258455.2 of Sequoia sempervirens. Taxonomy (NCBI): domain Eukaryota; kingdom Viridiplantae; phylum Streptophyta; class Pinopsida; order Cupressales; family Cupressaceae; genus Sequoia; species Sequoia sempervirens. Next base: position 8,647 of record VDFB02178556.1, read on the forward strand.
CTGATGAGCAGACTGGTTTCATTCCTAGAAGGTCAATTCTTGATGGTGTGATAATTGCTCAAGAGGTAATTCACTCGATTCAGAAGACAAAAAAACCTGTGTTGCTATTGAAATTGGATATCAAGAAAGCGCATACAAGGTTAATTGGTGTTTTCTATTTAAAGTAATGGAGGCTTTTGGTTTTTAGAAAGTTTGACTGGATTGGTTATTTGGTTGGGTTGCAATTTTGTGGTACTCTGTTTTAGTGAATGAGACTCCTAAAGGTTTTTTTCCAGCCTCAAGGGGTCTAAGGCAAGGATATCCTCTTTCTCCTTTTTTGTTTATTATTATGGAGGAAGCATTGGGTCACTCATTAGAAAATGCAAGAAGGATCGGTTGGGTGGAGGGTCTTCAGGTCACAAGTAGCCTCCCCTCAATTACTCATCAAAAATTTGTAGATGATACAATGTTTTTTGGCTCTACTTCAGTAAGGGAAGCCGGGAGACTAAAAGGTATTTTGGACAAGTATTTTCAGCTTCAAGGCAAGAGGTTAGTGTGGCAAAGTCAGAGGTTTTCTTTTTTAACTCTAACTATATAAAGGAAGTGCAGATTTTGATGATTCTTGGTTTCAAAAAAGGTCAATTACCGTGCAAATACTTGGGTCTTCTGCTTGCGAAGGTTATTAAAAATGGGGGAATTTTGAATTCTTTGTCTAAAAGGTTCAAGGAGCAGCTTTCTTCCTGGAAGAATCGTTGGTTATCTTGGGTAGGAAGGCTAACGATGTTAAAATCGGTTATTTCTGATCTCCCTCTTTACATGATGTCTTGTCTATCATTGTCTATTGGCACCATGTAATCCTTAAATCATGTAATGAAGGACTTTTTCTAGAAGGGGAATTTGGATCAAAAGAAGTTTCCACTTGTTAAATGGAAGAAGGTTTGCGAAAGGAGAGAGGAAGATGGTGCAGGTTTGAAAAATCTCCTTTTGCAAAATAAGGCATTAGGGGCGAAATTGGCTTGGGTGATCCATTCCTAGCCAGATCTTAAATGGGTGAAAATTGTTTAGGATAAATATTTGGATGATGACCCAAATTGCTTCCTCACTACCAAATCACTTCCAAATGGTTTCCAAATTTGAAATCTCATTAAAAATTCCAGAGATCTTATTACGGATTTTTTAACTTGGGAGGTTAAAGATGGTGGGGAGGCTTTGTTTTGGGAGGATTCTTGAGAAGGCCTTCCCATTTTAGCAGGATATCTAGCTTTAGTCCGGGTCAAAGAAAAAACTGAACGAGTTTGGGGTTCAAAGGTAAGGGATTTCTTTGAAGATCCTATAACATTTGAGGATGGCTTTTATAGATGGAAGTCCATTAGACAGTTAGGTCTGGTAGATCATGAAATAGAAGCTTTTGAGCAAGTGTTGTCGAATAGGAGAATTTGGCGCAGATAGGGTAGGGATAGTTTGAGGTGGAATGCATCACCAACTGGGGTTTATTCAACTAAAATTGGTTATGCCATCCTTGCTTCCTCAGGGGTTGAGGAACCAAGCTTTCCAATTAATTTGTGTTGGAACAAGGCTTGTCTTCCTAAAGCGGTTATTTTTACCTAGGAGGCAACTCATGGCAGGGTTCTCACAGGAGATAGATTTGCTAAACTGGGATTTTACAATCCTTCTAGATGTCCTTTATGCCAAGTAGTAGAAGAGATTGTAGATCACTTATTTTTGAATTGCTAGTTTATGCAAGGAATCTGGCAGTGGTTATGCTCAAAGTTCTAGTGGAAAATAACTCTTCCCTATAAATTTTTAGATTTGTTAAAGCAATGGTTGTCTCCAATAAAGAACTCTACGTTTGGAGATTTATGGGTGTCGAGCCCGTCGATTGTTTTATGGGAAGTTTGGAAGGAGTGGAACAGGCATATTTTCTAAGAGGAGCTATGAATTCCCAGCTTGTAGTGTAAAGTTGAGGCTTGTATAGTGGAGCTCTTTAATGCTAGATTGGAAGAGTTGAATCCTAAGAAAGGAAATTTCTCGACTTGGGACTCTTGGATTTTAAAGAATTGGTTTGGATTAAAAGCTCCCATCTATGGGGGTTCTGGAGGGGCAACATCTTTGGAAGAGTGTAGTAAGGTGGTTTGGTCTCCACCTGATCTAGGCTAGGTAAAATTGAACTTTGACAGAGCCTTTAAGGGTAATCCTGGACCCTCTAGTGTGGGTTGTATTGTAAGAGATTGCAAAGGAGTGGTCCTGGGGAAACTAGCGAAGTCTCTCCTGGTAGGTAAGAATAATGCTGCCAAATTCTAGGCTATTCTTCTTGGTTTGGATCTGTGCAAGGAATTGGGAGTGAGGAGAGTATTAATTGAAGGGTATTCCACTCTTGTGATTAATAAATTAAGGTCCAAGTAGATTCCTAATTGGAAGCTAGGGGAGAAATTGGATGTATCTTTGGAGTTGATCGATAGGTTTGATCGGGTAATGTTTAATCATATCCTAAGGGAAGGAAATGAAAAGGCTAATATTCTATCTAATTTAGGTGTAGTGGGTCTTGACACCAAAGAAATAGATATGGGTAGGACATAAGGTTTGTGGGAGGTAGGGCAAGTATCCCTCCAAGTTGGTGAAGGGGTGGTGGCATTCATTTCCACGATGTCAAGTTGGTTGTTGTTCGAGGGTCTGAGTTGGACTTCCATCATGGCAAGTGACAGTTCTGAGCAGTCATGTCACAATTGTACGAAGGCTAGCTGGAGGCAGCTTGGACACCCATACCAATGCTTAGTGTTGAGTGCATAAATCTCCTGAAGGGTTTACTCCTCATGGCAAGGACATCTTGCACGTTTGGTGGTGTACCATTTGCTTCAGGTGGTGGCAGCCTTGCGAATGGAGTTGATATTTATTGTTGGTTGGGTTAAGGATTTTTTAAGTTTTTTATTTGCTGGTGTGGGTGGTGTTTGTTAGTTTCCTTCCTTCTTATGGGTGCGAGAAGGGCAGGGTTGTCAATGGCGAAGTGCTCGAAATTTGTAATTGAAGTCTTGGTGGATGGCTTGGTGAGATTTGGGGTGGATACTCTTATTTCCTTGTAGTAGAAGGTGCGACAAACCTCCTTCAGGGAGATTAGAATCAAATTTTTAAGCACATTCTGCTCAACAATGATCCATTGGTCATCATGGCCATCAAGATGATTTTGGGCTCCGGTCATTTGGAAAGCAAGGAGTATGGGAGGGACAGTTTGCATGTTTCTTCTCATTTTCTAGCTTCTCTCCTGGATAATAAAGTTTCCAAGGAAGAGGTGAAGGTGTTGTTAGTAAAGATGTTTAGGAAATATTTGGCGGAAGGGGTGGATGAGGTTCTTAGAGTAGTAATTGAAGGCAAGGGTTTCTTGAGGCCTTGCGATTTGGAGTTGCTTCGGTGCTCCGATGAGACTGTGAAGATTTATCCCTTTCTCCTAGATTTGCATGGTCTGACCCTCATGAGGCATCTAATGATAGTGGTGGTGGTTGTGGAGTTCCTAAAGAAAATTTTTGGGTTGTTGGCAGTCGATGGCGTTGAATGGGCAAAGAATTTTGAAGCCTTTGCACAGGCTAATGGTTTTCTGTAAGTTTGGCTTCAGTTCAAGGTTTTTTTGTTCTGTGTGGGGTTGGTTCTTAGTTTTTCTTTTTGTGTGGGTGGTGCTCTATTCATATCTTTTCCATTAAAATGGCCAATTTTTCTCTAATCTATTTTGGTCGGGTGTAACTGTGGGTCTGGTAGGGTTGGGAGTTTCTTTGTAGTTTGATTTCCCGTGGAAGTTTTTTGCTGGTTCGGTGGTTCTCAGGCTATAATTTGGTGGTGGAAATCCAAAATACCTGCTTAGCAAACGTTTTTAGTTTTGTTAATATTAATAATAATATACTCATCTTGCGTATCAAAAAAAAAAACTATCTCCTTGTCTTTTCATTTTAGTGATTTTTTCCTATGCTTTGATGCTTTCATTGTTGACACTTTTATTGATTGATGATTTTTTGAATCATTTCCTCTATATTTTGATGCTTTCACAAATTTATCCTTTAGGAATTTGGTCCTACTTATCTATCCTTTAGATCTATTACTCGTCTAGGTCAAAACTTAGTCCATCCCACACCCTTAAATTCAACCTTGAAGCTTTAGTTTTATATCAATTACTAAATCCAAACTCACATCTAGATTCTACATTATTATCCCACAACCCTTAGGCTCAAGGGGATCTCCCATTTTTTACTCATTTATCCATTTTATAAATTTATTCACCACCTTATCCATCCTCAAATCAAATCTAAATATTTGAAAACCTTAGGTCATCCTTGATCATTAAGTCACCATTCATAATTCAAAATCTTATCATCCTCACAAGAAATATTTGGATGAATTTGAAACATCACATTTGGATATCTTTTAATCAAACAATCATCCAATCCATAATTTGGGACCTTTAAGCTATCCTACGGCCCATAGTACAATCATTGGAATTCTACTAATATCCATAGAATCTAAAATTTAAGTTAAATCAAATCATCCTTAAGATTGAACTTAATCAAAGTTTAGTAAATCAATCCACATATTCAACCTATCCACATATTCAACCTAATAATATATCCCCACCTTTGTAAATCATCCTATCCATCCAAATTATCTATCCAAGTTTGTTTGAAAGTCATCCAAGAGTTTTCACCCATTTGGTAATTGATTATCCTTTTTTACATAATCATTCAAGTCCAACTACCACCATCTTAATAATTTGATTCCAAAGGGCTTCCCCTTTGTCACTCATTTGATACAAGTCAAATTCCATCAAGTCCTCCATACCCGTCCTCTATCACATCAAATTGTAAACCAAGACTAATGGCTCCTAGCACAAGGAAAATTGCTAGATGTTATATGCAAAGTGCTACATGTGCCCTTTGTTTTGTAGTGGAAATCATGTCAAACAATTAGTAGTGAATTGTTTCATCCCTTTGTTCTATTATGTTTTGAGTTTAATTCTATCTACATTTAATTGATTATTCAAACCCTCTATTTCCTGCCTACAATTCTTAACAATCCTTTGGATACCTTGTCAAAAAAATTGTCAAACACTTTTCCTATAACATGGAACATGAGTTAACAATGACGGACCTATGTAACACCAAACAAAAATTAGAGGAAATATTTTCATCATTCCTTCAATGGTGGAGAGATTTAGCTAGTAGGTTTTCATACCCAATACTAGAAAAGCAACTCATATACATCTTTGTCACAAAGCTCAATCTAGAATTTTCATTTCATTTATAAGTCTAATGTGTCACTTATTTTGATGAGCTCATAAAAAGAGGAATCCAAATAGAAAATTCCCTCATTGATAAAGGGGTAATTATACTTTATTAAAAAGATCAAAACCAAAATTAAAAATTCCAATGATAAGCCCAAATTATTTAGCAAAATAACGAATTTAGTTGAATATGGGGTCACCAACTCAAAGCATGCTCAAACTATCTAAAAACATTCATCCATCATCATTTCATCTACACCTCCTAAACTTGAGAGAAAGAAGAGATAATTCACACCTTTAGGAGAGCCTATCAAGGTATTCTTTCATCAATTGGTCAAATCTAACATCATTCCCTTTCTACTCACAAAACCCTTTGATGATAGTCAACCTAAACCTTCCTAGTATAAGGAGGATGTATATTACAATTACAATTGAATCAAAGGTCATTCCATTGGGAAATGTGTGAAATTAAAACATTACATATACGACCTTATAAATAGAGGTGAAATTAAAATTGAAGGACCATCCAACACCTTGCCTAATCAAGACTTTTAGATTCATCAAAACCCATTTCCTATACATAGTCAACAATGCACTTAAGGATATGACTCCCATAAAAGACCATCCATTACCATAAGAACCCTCACACCTATGATTTAGTTATTGGAAATAATGAGAAATCTAATGAGCAAGTTCAAACCATTAAAATCAAACAACCAATTATGTCATCACTACCCAACATATCAAAGTCACTATCCAAGGCCCTACTTCAACCAATCCAAAAGCTAAGAAATAATACAACCTCATCAACCATCTTGATTAAAAACTCACCTATATTTCTATCCTTTAGCTCATTCTAACATCCCTTGCTCATAGGGATATATTGAATCAAAACCTTTGAGCATCCCAAGTATCTAATAACATCAATCCCTCACACTTTAAGGCCCTTTTTTTCCATCTTTCCATCGATCATCATCTCACCTCCATCACATAACCATCCACTCCATATCAAGGCTATCATTTTAAAACATAAAATACAGAGTGAGCTCATAAATAATAGGTCAAGCCTAAACATTTGTGCAATATTTGGTGCAACATTTGGGCTATAAAACAATAAATGGGCTCTCGGACTATCACTATCAAGGCCTGTAATAATTAAAAGAGAGAATTTGTTGGTACTATTCACCTTCCTATTAAGGTAGGACCCTTATTGAAGTATACTGGGTATGCCATGTATTATATCTATATCTTCCATACAACCTACTTCTTGGTCAACCATGGCTTCATATAATGAAATTTGTACACTCTACCTATCATCAATGCCTTAATTTTCCATACAATGGTGTTGAAACTACTATTCATGATGATATTTATCCCTTCAACTACTGCAAAATATTGGAAGGGAAATATGATAAATAGTGTCCATCCTTTGAACTTTTCCATAAATCTACCTCCACCAAATCCAAGTGATAAATTTATTCTAGTGATCTACCCTCCAAATTGTCTACTCCATCTACCATGCAAAAATCCCTAAAATCCACATTCAAAATCCTTGATAAAGGATGTTGAGAATATCAATTCTAAGAATCCATTAATATTTCAAAATTACCCATCTCACCTTGATCCTTTGGTCAACCACACCCAAAGATGCAAGATCCCTTGTATTGCAATGTGGTCCCAGAACCTTCTTTTTTAGAGGTTATCTTGCTGATGAAGACATAGATGGATTTGATCCTACATGGATTTACAAAGATGAAAAGTATGTCATATTCTTCAAGGACCACAACTATCATATTCCCTTGTATATATGTAGTCATATGAACTATAAAGGAAAATGTATTAGCATTCATGAGTAAGGTCCCCTTGATCTTGTTTATTTACCAACAAATGATGGAACTCATAACCTAAGATACGATCCTTACCATATGGTGCCTACCATAAATATTATGATACCCTTGCAGACTTTCTTAATATTTTTAGGTACACGTCTTATGAATTTGTAAACAAAAAGGTAGTGTTAGGATTAATGTGTCATCTACCTTGTAAATCCCATGTCATCTTGCATGGTTTCAACATCCTTGGAAAGGGCCTCTAGGCACTTAGGGTGTATTGGGAAAATATTTTGTAATATTTATTCTCACCATTTTTTGTAATACATTCATAAGGGATGATGAATTCCACTAGTAGTGGTAAAGGTGACTTATGGACATAAATATTTAATATTATTTTCCCCATAGGTGGAAACCTAGAATGGGATGGTGAAAGACAAGTGAAGTAGACAAACAAGTAGTGGTAAAGGTGACTTAGGGTGTATTGGGAAAATATTTTGTAATATTTATTCTAACCATTTTTTTTAATACATTCATAAGGGATGATGAGTTCCACTAGTAGTGGTAAAGGTGACTTATGGACATAAATATTTAATATTATTTTCCCCATAGGTGGAAACATAGAATGGGATTGTGAAAGAAAAGTGAATGATTGTTGGGCTTCTCCAAGTGGGTTCTTGGAAAGAGGCAACAAGTGTCCCTTGGTATTCCATCGTTTATTGCATTTAATGTAATATTTTTTTGTAAGTTTGAGTGCCCAAGTTGGAGGGAAATTATTGGAGCCAAAACTAGTGTGCTTTAGTATTTTCAAGAGGTAATCCAAGGTTTGGGATATTTAGAATGAAGATTCACCTTTGGGTGCCATCTTTTGTGCTTAAGACCTCTTTACAATTCTATAAATTCAACTCCATGGATGTAGAAATAGAAAGGAACAGTTGAATGTATAGTTACTCTATAAGAATAAGGATAAGTTGAGGCATAAACAGGTTGTTCATAGGTACATAGGTGCTTCCATGTTGGAGGCAAAGAGAAGAATGGAAGTGAATCTATTAAAATCTCAATTATTTGAAGATAATGCATACTTGGCCTCTCTTCTTTGTGGATTTTTTTTCCCATAAGAGTTTCTCCACATAAATCCTATGAAATGTGGTGCCTTTTATGTTGTTTATTTGTGCCTCGTTGATTTTATATTATGGTGATGTTATCCTTTATTTTTTGTTATTATAAGTTCACATAAGGTGGTGTTATTAAGCATATTATGTTGGCTTATTTTTTAGGATTGATGAGAGCCATTCATGCTCCATTTTATACCATATTTTAGCCTTTTTCCTATACCATTTAACCTATTTTCATATTCCATTTCTATACATTATCATACCATTTTACCACCTTTTACTACATATGGTTAAATATAAATAAGTAATTTTTAATTTAGTTTTTAGATAAATAAGTGAATAATAATTATTAGATTGTATTACCAATATTTGCTTCCATTATGCTAAGAAAATATGTCCTACAACATGTTGATTTAAGGAGAAGAATGAAAAATTCCTATCACCTTCCTATCACTCGTGGGTACACATATCAGCAAATTAATTCCAACCATAAAATTATTTTCTCATTAAATACTTTGGTTATTTAGTTATAACCAATTATTATTTAGTTTTAATTTTATGGAGGAGAATGACCTCACGTTAAAAACAATATTCTATTTTATTGATTGTAACCATGAGCTAAATAAGCTCATACATTTTAGGGTGAGTTGTTTCAACAAATAAAACAAATAAATATGAGCCATAAAATAATAGCAAAGTGGCATAAAAATAGGAAAAAGCTTGCACACATGTTTATTATAAATATGAGCTACGTGATAAGAAAAGGAGATAAAATTTGTATTATTTTTGATAAATAAAACATATTCATGTGACTAAACTAGCGTAAAGGAATTTCATTTCAACACCAGGTGGACTGAGGAGAAAGGGCGCCCCCTTCTTGGAATGCTTGGTGATTTTTGTAGCTTTCATAGTAAGCATGTTTATTTCCAACAATGTGTTTATTTATGTTATTATTTGAATCTATTTACTGTTTACTATTTATTGCTTATGATTTAATTGTGGGATCTAATGATTATCTTTGTTAATGGTTGTTCATATTATTTACAGCTGTGAGTTTAATTACCAAAATCATTACTATTGTTATTTCTATCGCAGTTACTATCACAAAAGAAAAACTTAAACATTAATATAATTTTTAGCTTAGGTATTTGATTGAGTTTAGGAATGAATTTTCATTCCCACTCACCTTAGTACTTGCAGCCCTTGTGCTTTTGCAATTTTATGCCCCCGGATTGAAACTTGGACCAAGTTGAATCTTATTATTAAACATTAAATCTTTCTCATTATTTACCCCAATTTTGGCCAATGATTTTGGTGTTGTTGCTGGGGAAATGTGTCGAAGGCCTATTAGCTTGATGAGATGGGTTAGGACCAATGCGTTAAGATGAAATCCAACACAATTGTTGGCCTTTCCTAGGTGATTAATCCTAATTTGCATTGTTTAAATCATATAGATGCATGATTAAAATTTGTAGGAAAATATTAGAAGTTAAAAAATATTTATATATTAACACCACTTGTTGT
>VDFB02178557.1:0-28985 GCA_007258455.2 Sequoia sempervirens
CCGATTTTATAGCTACTATTTCATAGGGCAATTGATTGTAATGTTTGAATCTTGGTGATGAATAAAACATGATTGATCTTGTTATCAATAATGGTGTTCTGTTTAAATGATGGTTTCATTTGATTGTTACTTCTATTAATTTAAATCTTGATTAAATGTTGCATACAATTATGGAATAATGTTATTCTAACTTGAGAGATATTTTTACTTTGTTATGAGCATATGACTGCCGATGTCATGTCATGGTGTGCAGGTATGAAGACTGTTCCTCCGGACAGAGGAGAGACATCATTCGGGGAGGAACTTGGTCGGGTAAACAGTAACAATTACCAAATTGAGCATATACACACATACTATAGATTGAGTAAGTCAAGTCTGTTTGTTGAGATAAGGGTAAGTCGTCCATAGGCTTGTTTATTGACATTAAGTTTCTGAATTCACTTCTTTATGCTTTAGGAGATGTGATTGTTTAACGTCAGACTTGCTATACCATGACCCAAGTATGAATGCTATGAAAGATATATGTTAAAGATTGATTGGGAACGCACATACATCTATACATAGTGTACACGTATCTATATGTACAGACATATCAATACATGTGTACGTTAAGCAGACGGATATGCTCATACACATGTGTCGACATGTATATACGCATACATACGTATACACAGGTGGATATATGTACACATTCCGCCTGATGTTTGTGGTGAAAATAATATTTAATATTATTGCCTAGTAAATTTACATATATATTTATGTATAAATGTATATAATAACGATGTGATTATATTTATGGATATATAAATAAATACATAAATATCTATGTAAATATATTATATATTTATATTTTTAAAATTTATGTACTAATAATAAGGTAATATTTACATATATGTAAATATATATAAATATCAAGATGTAATGTCGGAAAATATATATATATTTATATATTTAAAAATATTACACTTAATTAAAATACATATATGATAAAATATATAAATATATGACATTGAAATATGAAATTGTATAAATTTAAATGAGAAAATATTACATTTGAAGACTTTAAAAAAAAAAAAGAAATATTTGATTTTGAAATCAATAATAAATATTTTGAACTATGGGAAATCAAAATATTAAGAGAGTTAAATATTTGAAATACAAAATACCTCAAAGTGTAAAGTCGAAACATAATTTTAAAGGAAAAATTTGAAGAAAGCCGTTCTCGTGAAAATTAAATGGATGCCTGTAGCGCGCGACCATCGCTAGGATAACAGGGCGCGGCTAGAAAGAGGGCGCTCACAACCTGAGAAATGGGAAATGTGGACGCCTTTTGATGAGGGACTTTGTCTCAGCATTAATATTTACTTATCTTTATCTGTTGAAATGCGCATAAACCTGTAGGTGGCGTTTTACCTTCTTGAGTTGAATTATTCATGATTTGCTGGCTCAAATAATGACAAATCACCTTCAATTTTGATGACTTAGGATTTAAGAACCCGCCAAGTATCATTTTGACTATTTCTGAGCACTTGTTGTCAATCCACATGCCTCCATTAGTGGAATTCGTTGCAATTCGGGCCTATATATAGACACCCTTCTATTCATCAAGAAACACATTGAGCAATCTGAGTTTAGTATTTTCATTGAGATCCCATATCCATTTTGTTGTGTTGCTTGAATTTTCTGTATTGCTGAGTTTGGAAAATACAGTGAATTTTTACCAGCATTTACCAGTTACTATGATTATATCATTTTGAGTTCAGAGTGAGGTATTTGTGAATTATAGTTGAGTAGGAAATTAGTGGTGGAATCACGTTTGAAAGAAGAGATATAAGAGTTCATTATAGAGTGATATGCTATCATAAAGAAGCCATTTTTAGCTGAGATTCTGGAAGCTTAATTGAAGGAGAGTCTAGAAGAGCAGTTTCTAGAAGGAGAGCTGTGTTGGGAGAAGGAGTTATAAAATCAGGCATGAATCCTTCTAGTATATAACTTTTATTGAAGTGTTATTTTTCTTTTTGATCTTGTGTTTGCTGTTTTCAATTTGCTCTAGGTAGGAAAGAACTATTTTGATGAATAATTAAAGCAATGCATTAAAGGAGAAAATGTGTAAGGGATTCAATGATTAGGGGAATTGTGAAAAAGGGATTATATGAGTAAAGAGCTTAAGGGATTAGTTTACTTATCTTACATTAAAGGGAAATAATAAAAAAAGAAAGATAAAAGGTAAGGATTTATTTGCATTTTGAATGACTATTGCATGTTGTGTATGATCTCTATATATGGAGAATACGTAGATGTACTTATTATCTACTAGGATCGAAATGAAGGCAGAATCAAGTAAAGTCTTTTAGCTTAAGTTATTAGGATAACTGAGACAAGCTAAGTACTCCTAGGATAAAAGATTTCCTAGTGGGAGGAATGATGCAAGACAGCATAGACTGATTCCATTTCTGGTAGTTGATATGGTCTTAGGATGTGCAGGGTGAATGAATTCATCCCATGAAAAGGACAAAACCTATGCATAGAGTAAAGGAAGTACCTCAAGTCCGTCATTTCCAGTAGATGTTTATGATAGATGACCTTCATTCGAAGTCTTGTGAATTGAGAATAGCACAGCCCAAAGTAATTAAGAGCATCTCCAGTGAAGGCTGAAACATCTCCTACCCACATAAAACAAAAAACCTAAGTTAAAATGCAATTAGGGTAAAGAAAGTCGAAGGAAAAAAAACATAACACGCCGCAAGAAAGGAAAGTCGATGTCAAAAGACAAAAATGCCAACTATTCGTGTTTTGAAAGTTCAATGTCGTGATATTTTCTTATATATTATGGAATCATATTAAAAACAAATGACGTCTCCAAGTACCCCCGTCTCCTATTTTCAAAATAGCCATACGAGTACCCGTACTGGTCTCTTGGCAACCTTGGAACACACCAATGGGAAGGAGCTTTTGTGATTGTGAGTCGCACAATTCATGATTAATAGGGTAACCTTGTATTGTAGTTGCATTTCTCAACCTTTAAACGCATGCTTGTGAGCATAGGAAGGCCAAAGGAGAGGGAGTTGTGAAAACCATTTTTGGTGATACATTTGCCAAGTACATGGAGGAGATCATCAAGGTCAGTTTAATGTTTTTTTTAATAATATTACATTTTATTGATTTTATAAATTTTTGATATTTTAATTTGTTCATTTTCGTTTATTTTTTTAAATTTCTGATTTAGTTTATTTTTTGATTACATTTTTATATGCTCTTTTGTTTTAGGTGTGAGAATTGTTGATTAGGGTTCTATGGTTGGTGGATGAGGATAAAAATCCCATGGGGTATCCATACGAGTCCATGGACATGGCAAAAGAGAGAGTTCATCATTTGTATGATTTGAAAATAACAAATATGAATCCATCTAATCCATTATCGATCTAAGGTTGAACTGACAACTCCAACATATTCATGTTGCTACCTACTATTTGAACCCTATGGTTTTCTTCTCCACTTTATTTAGAGCAGATGAGGAGATTATGGATGGCCTCAACATGTGTATTGTGAGGATGATTTGTGGTGTAAACTTTAGAGACATAATATTTGATGAGTTACAAATTTATAAGGGAGCAAAGTGGAGGTTGTTTTCTTCACCTCTATAGATTTGAAGGAGAGCCACTTTCCAACTAGGTAGAAAAACACAAGTTTAATTCTAGTTTATTGTTTACTTCGACTTTTAAGTTTATGCAATTCCTTGAAAATTTATAAATGTTGTCTTTGTAGATTTGTGGTAAGAAGAATTGGTGCAACAACACTAATCAAAATTTCATTATTGGCATTTTGCCCCAGCCTTGGAGTGGTTCATGTTGTGAACTCAATTAGAGTTTTTTTGAGTCATTCGCATAAAGAAATACAAAAAGTTGACTTGAAAGTGCTTGAATGACCTCGTCTTTATGCAATACAACCATTGGTTGCATGTAAATAAGGCAAGAGGGGTAGGAGACACATGAGGTGCTTGACCTTGATGACATCTATTTATATTTAGATTGGGTTGTTGAGGATGTGGAATTGATGTTTAGTGTTGATGATATAGTTGATTTTGAGAGGAAGGCAGTGCAAGTGGCAGCATTTGAGGAGGCATAAGGTGAGCCATCAATGTGGGGTTCATTGCATTCATATCATGATCCTATGTTTGAGGTTTTTGTTGAGGATGATATTGTTCCTCAACAAGAAGCTACAACACTACCATCTACTTCAAGCAAACCTGAATGGCCACTTAAGAGCTTTAGTCTGAGAAGAAATTTATTGATTATGAACATTGAAATTAGAATTTGTAACTTTTATTTATATTGAAACTTGAAGTTGATAGTTATTGAACTCTAATTTTAATCTATTTATAAAAGAAACCAATAATATGTTTTCTAATAGTATGCATGATTTTGAAGAATTATTTTAACCAATTTATGTGTTTTTTAATGCTCATAAATTTTGCTGACTTTTTCCCCATGTTTTTGAAACTTTTTGTGTTTGCTGAGTTTTCATTGAGTCTTAAGTTTTTCAACTATGGTGGCAACACAATGAAAAGAGAGGATCAAAAGATTCAAAACACATTGAGTAAGAAAGAGAGGAGGTGAAATGCCTCAATAAGAAGATGGGTCAAAAGGTAAAATGCCATGTCAATCAAAATTTAGGTTTATGCATTTTTTATATATTTTTTATGGCTCATTGCATAGAATAGTTGGTCTTGTTCATTGTAATGTCCCCTAATTGGGAGTGCCCTAAATTTTCCCTAATTCTTTAATTTAAATAAACAAATGGGTTAGAGGATATCTTTCGCTTGATTGATGCCCTGCATAGATTAGAAACCATTTACCACAATCATACTGATTAGCAGATTATAATCATTTACCACAATAGTACAAATTAGCAGATTATCATAATTAAATATTAGTAAACTCATGGCCGAATTATTAATTCAATCACAAGGCATTTTGATATCCTTGGAGGGCTCAACCATAAGAGAGCGTGGGAGAACGTGACTTGATGGGGCGCCTAGGACCCTCTACCCTAGGCCCAAGAGTGGATATACCATCACTCTTGGCCTCATGTGGCCCATGCCATCCATATGATGTGGTCTACCTAGGAGGTGTCCCCTTTCCGTTATCCCCTCATCTTGCCAACCATTTCCCTCTCTCTATGATTTGACCTCTTGTGCTGATTCACCGTGATGGAGGGGTGAGATTACAATGGGTGCCCTGAAAATGCCCATCTCTCCTAAGCCCCAAGCACGGTACCCTTGGTACCCCCTTGGCCTCCTTGGGACTACCTGGTCCCCATCTCAGGACTACTTGGTCCCCATCTCGAGGTAGCGTACCTAGGAGAGTGCCCCATCACCGTTCCCCTCTTGTAATCTCAGTCTCCTCTACCATGGCTAAAACATTCAAGACATATGACCAACAAATATTAATCATATTTACTGATATAAGGAAGCAGTCATAACAGCAATGCATCATTAGTACCTTGAACATCTAATCAAACAATCACAATTAGTTATATTAAATTGTGCTACAACTATATTATTGTAAATCAGATTTAATGAATGCTGACTTCTGCCCTTGTTTGCTGGGTGCAGATAATTATGTTTGATCTGCCCCACTTGCCCTGCTGTTCGATTTGTTCTTAACATTAAGAAGATATTGTTTAGTGTAAATCAAACGAATAATTATCCATTTTCATATTGTTCAGTGTAAATCAAAGGAATTGTAATTGCTTGTAAGGCTCAATAATTGCTGCAAGCATCATTATTGAATAATCGTATATATATATATATAGTTATTTCTAATTACTATTGCATGATCATGTATATAATTTATACATATGCATATGTTTATAATTATATTAAACTACTTCCCTTGTTATTGATTTATCATCTACCTTCATATATTCCTCATAGAAACATCTTCTTCTTCATACATACTTCTTGATATCAATCCCTTACTATACTTAAGGGCTGCTGCCCTTCTGAGTGCAGGCTATTTATTCATTTCTGATTGCTTTGATCTGCCTTAATGCTCAGGAAATATCATAGTTGCCAAGAGACTAGAACTGGTATTGGTACGGGAGACTGGTACCAGTACCGGTACGGCTTTTTTTTGAAAATAGGAGATGGGGGGTACTTGGAGATGCCATCTTTTTTTAATATAAATAAAAATTAATAAATTAATAATTTATAGAAAATATCATGACATTATAAATTTTTTCATCTTATAATTTTTTAATGCTTTAAATTTCACGGGAGACCCCAAAATTTCGGTCGGGAGATGTCAAGAGACGGCTCGTCAAGTTTCTATGTTGTTGGAGGCGTTTCCGGGGATGTCTCTGGTACTAGAGACGAGTACCAGTCTCCGAGACGCGTTGTAGGGGGCAGGAGACGTGTCTCTCGGCAACTATGGGAAATATATATATTCCAGATTTCTTATTTTGTCTTTCCATTCCATGATGATTTCTTCTTCATTCTCCAACTCTGATTTCTTTATACCTCAAGGCTGAGTTAAAGAGATGCAACTTTTTGAATAAAGGCAACCCTTCAGAAAAGACATCATATTTTATCAAGGAATGATTGCTGCTTTTTAAAACTAATTCTTACCTATTTAATTACTGTCTGTTACAAATATAATTGCCGTTCATTGAAAGTAAACTCATTCTATATTAATCACTGCCTATTAATAATAATCATTTGTTTGTATGAATCGCATCTACCTATGGAAAATCGCTACACCTTCAAAAAGAACTTCTCCTTAAATATTTGCTGCCTTTTATATATGTGATTAACTTGGGCCCCAAAAATCATGAGGATTGGCCAGAATTTAGTCTATGTTATTCTTCAAAAGTGGTGCTGCTAGATATCAGTCGACCAGCATAAAGTATTTAATTTTGATTTATTATAATCCTCTCAAAGTGAGGCTAAGCATATGAGGCTTAGTTAATAAACTAATTTGTTAATTTTTGTTGATTTAAGCTAGCTTCGGTCAGATATAAATGATGATTGCATTCATGCATCATCATCATTTATATTTAACCTAAACTGTTCTTAAAATATAAATCCTTCAAATTAAATATTCGAATTTCTGAAGATGATCAAAATTCAAAACTAGATAAATCGAATTCTTATATAAATGATTGTTGAATAACACTCATAATAGTTTTGTTTAAATCCGAATGGCTTCTGTTGGTTAAGAAGCCCGCGCACTCAAGGGACACATCCCATGAGTGGACATGTCTTCACTTTGTGGAGACACGTCCTCTCATGAGATGCGTCTCTCCTTAAGGCGCGTCTTCAGCATATATAAGGGACTTCCTTCCCTTACTTGCAAATAATAGAAATCGATAAATGTTCTGCAATCAGTACATTTGGACATACAGAATTTAAATCTGACTTAGAAGTAAGAACAGGATTTCATGCTTAGAATTCCATAGGTACATTTAGGATTAAAATCTGATAAATTTTGATTACATCTACATGGTATCAGAGCCACGTTGTGTGAATCCAAATCAAATCTAAATATCAGATTACTCTAGAAAAATTCGTATTTAAAAAAAAATCAAATTCTCATCACATTCTTCATAATGTCAAGTGTGATCAGATTTGAAGATCGCCTTGCAGGAGCAAACAACTTCACATCATGGAAATTTAGAATCATGATGATCCTTAAAGAGAATAAATTAGACTCACTTGTGAGAGAAAATAAAAAAGAACCAGAGGCTGATTCTGAGAAAACTCAATGGATTGAAAACAATGAAAAAACCATGAAAATCTTAGTAGATGCAGTTAGGGATCATATAGTGCCCATCCTAGCAAAACATGAAACTGCATATCATATGTTCAAATCTCTTGAGAGTACCTATGAGATCAACAACACCAGTAGGACTCTTGCATTAAAGAGGCAAATCAACAATGCTCAAATAAACAAAGGAGAGTCCATTAATGCATACTTCATGAGGATTATTGAACTAAGGGATCAATTATCCACAATTGGATATCAGATTGATAGCAAAGAGTTAACTCTAATTGCACTAGGAGGCCTACCAAACTCATGGGAGTCATTTGTTCAAGGAATAAGTGCAAGATCTAAACTCCCTAAGTTTGACAGGCTAAGAACTGACTGCCTTCAAGAAGAAACAAGACTCTCCACAAAAGAAAACAAACAGAAAACATAGATGAAGACATTCATGTACTCAACACATCGTCTAATAAAAGGAATAAGAAAAACTCCTACAAGAAAGGATCTTTTAAAAGAAAGAGAAATTCCAATGGAAAGGGATCTTCTAAAAAGAAAGACATCTCTCAAGTGCAATGCTTTAGATGTGATCAATATGGCCACTATGCAATGAAGTGCCCTGACAGATCAAAGCAACAAGCATCTTTTGCCAAAGTAGGAAAGACAAATTCAGATCATAAATCTGAGAACTTTGTGTTCTATTCAGCCTTATCTAGTCAAGTATCTAACAATATCAACAACTGGGTGATTGATAGTGGTTCTTCAAGGCACATCATAGGGTTTAGAGAACACTTAGACACTATGACTGAAGATTCTGATGAAGATGTAACAATTGGGGATGACTCTACACATCAAGTAAAAGGGGTTGGAACTTGTTCCATCACATTGAAATCTGGTCTCTCCCTTCAACTCACTGGAGTCTTATTTGTACCTGGAATAAAGAGGAATCTAATATCCATCTCTGCCCTTGAAGACAATGGATATAGGGTTACATTTATGGATGGAAAAGTTCTAGCATGGCCTAAAAACTCAACTATCAAGAAAGCCCAAACCATAGGTGTAAGACAAGGGTACCTTTACAAACTTTGCACTGAAGTTAAACAAGCCCTTACCCTTGACACCTTTGAGTCAAATGAGATTTGGCATAGAAGATTAGGACACCTTCATTTCCGTGCCCTACCTTCTATGGAAAAACTTGTAACAGGCTTACCTAAGTTAAAACCATCTCATGAAGGAACTTGTAAAGGTTGTGCCTTAGGAAAGAATACAAAGGGATCCTTTCCCATTAGTTTGAGCAAAACCCTAAATGTGTTAGATCTGGTTCACTCTGACTTATGTGGACCCATGTCTGTACCTTCTAAAGTAGGATTTCTATACTATGTCATATTTATAGATGACTTCTCTAGGAAAACCTAGATCTATTTCCTTAAGTGTAAAGAGTCAATAGAAATCCTCAAAAGGTTCAAAGAGTTCAAAGCACTTACGGAAAACTTCTCCGGGAAGAAAATAAAAACCTTAAGGACAGACAATGGGAAAGAATACACCTCTGAAATTTTTAAGGAATTCTGCATGAGTGCTGGAATTAAGAGGGAGTTCATAGTGGCCTACAACCCTCAACAAAATGGGGTTGCTGAAAGAAAAAATAGAACCATTGTAGAAGCTGCCAAAACAATGTTGCTTGACCAAAACATTGAAACCTCTTTTTGGGCAGAAGCCTCTAGGACTGCTGTCTACATCCAAAATAGATGTCCTCATTCTCATCTTGATAACAAAACTCCTGAAGAAGCCTTCACTGGCATAAAACCTGACATTAGTCACTTTAGGATTTTTGGTTGCCCCGTCTATATTCATGTGCCCAAGGAGAAGAGATTCAAACTTGAACCTTCCGGAAAGAAAGGGATATTTATGGGATATAGTGAAACCTCCAAGGCCTTCAGGATATTCATACCTAGGAAGAATCAAATTGAATTAAGCAGAGATGTCATCTTTGAAGAAGACGTTGCATTCAAGAGGGCAAGAAGTTCTAGTGAGACTGAAACTTATTCCCCTAGAGTACCTGAAATGGAACTTGCTCCTGAGATTCAGAGGGAGCATCATGAGGAAATGCCACATGAACTTCCTTCTACTTCAAATGAGAATACAATGACAACGGCAGAAAGAGACCACTTTGGGCCAAGAAGATGATCAAAGAAGCAGAGGATCATGCAGCACCCAAAGGAACGTTCAGGGAGAGTAAAAGACCCAAACGTTTCTCTAGCTATGTTGCTCTAATGAACGACATCATAAACTCCGAACCTGTCAGTGTTAGAAAAGCTTTCCGACATCAAGCATGGAAGGATGCAATGACAGAGGAATATCAGTCTATTCTAAAGAATGATGTATGGGATATAGTGCCTAGACCAAAAGAGAAATCTGTTGTCTCTTCCAAATGGCTCTTCAAAATCAAGCATGCTGCTGATGGCAATATAGAAAAACATAAAGCACGTTTTGTGGCAAGAGGTTTTTCTCAAAAGGAAGGCATTGATTACGAAGAAACATTTGCACCTGTTGCCCGTTACACATCAGTGAGAGCAGTGTTAGCCATTGCAGCAGCTAAAGGTTGGAAGATCCATCAAATGGATGTGAAAACTGCCTTCCTGAATGGAACCATTGAAGAAGAAGTCTATTTGGAACAGCCTGAAGGTTTTGTGATACATAAACCTGACTCACATGTATGCAGACTGAAGAAAGCCCTCTATGGACTTAAACAGGGCTCCCAGGGTTTGGTATGAAAGAATTGTGAGCTATCTCTTGGGATTAGGATTTTCCAAGAATGATGCCGACTCCAATCTCTACTTCAAGGTAATCAAAGGTGATATGCTAATAATTATTTTATATGTTGATGATCTGGAAACCAGGAAGATCACCTCATTGCTCAAGGGAAGCAGGATCTAATTTCTGAATTTGACATGAAAGACTTGGGCATCCTACACTACTTCCTAGGTTTAGAAGTATGGCAGAAATCAGAGGCATTATACTAAACCAAGGGAAGTATACTATAGATATTCTAAAAAGATTTGGAATGTTGGATTGTAGACCGATGTCTACACCTATGGAAACCAACCTTCACAAATTGAAAGAAGCAGCAGAGAATCCAAGTGTGCAGATCCAACCCTTTACAGACAAATGATTGGATCCTTGATGTATCCGGGTCAACACCGCACTGATATTTGCTATGCAGGAATGTTCTCGCCCATGTGTGAGCCAAAGGAAATTCACTTAATGGTCATGGAAACATATTTTGAGATATCTTCAAGCGCACTATTGGATATGGTCTTCTTTACAAAATGTCAACTAGATCTACACTCTGATTCCCGAATTGGGCTGGAAGTTAAACCGTCGAAAAAGCACATTCACAGTTAGGATCAACTATGATCTCTGGATTCTGAGAAAACAAAATCTTTAGTTGCTGAGCTCAACAGAAACGATACATTGCAGCCTCAATGGGAGCAGAGAAGCGGTTTCAGAAATTGCTTGTGGGACTCTTTTGAAGCCCTTGAATCCTACAATTATTCATTGTGATAATCGAGTTGCATCAAACTCTCTCAAATCCTTCTTTCATGATAGATCTAAGCACATTGAGAGATCCCCTATCATTATGTAAGAGGATATGGTGGAAAGGAAAGTGATTGATTGGAGTATATCAGTACAAATGATCAAACTGCAGACATTCTCACCAAGCCTCTCTCCCGAATCAAGGTAGAGCACTTCAGGAAGAAACTTGGTATGGTTGAAATGTAATTTGTTATTTATGTTTGAAATACAAATTGTTTATAAAATTGTACTAATATATAAAGATGTTTAATGTGTAAACTCTTTTGTCATGTGTGTGACTCCATGACTTTATGGGCCTACTCCCCCTGTGTGCATTATTGAAAGGTGACGATCTTTCTAATAATGAACACTTGTATATGACATTGTAAAGTGACGACTCTACAATGTTGAGTTGAACTATCATGATAGATATCATGTGACTTGATATCTGTGGACATGTCATGATAGTATCTCTTGGAAACTTTGATGAATATCATGGACTTGATGTTATTTGAAGATCATTGTGATCCTTAAGAGATAATCATGGTGGATGACCATATTCATCTATGGATATGCCATGAATTATTATGGTAGACATCATGTGACTTGATGTCAGTGCACATACCATAATGAAGATGTGATTATGAAGAATATCATGTGACTTGACAATCTTATGAAAACATATCATATCTTGATATCACGTGTGTAGGTGATATCTCCTCTTATTTAATTTGGAATATCTTCCCTAGCTAAGAGGGAGTGTTGATTTAAGATAGCTTCGGTCAGATATAAATGATGATTGCATTCATGCATCATCATCATTTATATTTAACCTAAACTGTTCTTAAAATATAAATCCTTCAAATTAAATATTCGAATTTCTGAAGATCATCAAAATTCGAAACTAGATAAATCGAATTCTTATATAAATGATTGTTGAATAACACCCATAATAGTTTTGTTTAAATCCGAATGGCTTTTGTTGGTTAAGAAGCCCATGCACTCAAGGGACACGTCCCATGAGTGGACGTGTCTTCACTTTGTGGAGACACGTCCTCTCATGAGACGCGTCTCTCCTTAAGGCGCGTCTTCAACATATATAAGGGACTTCCTTCCCTTACTTGCAGAATATAGAAATCGATAAATGTTTTGCAATCAATACATTTGGACATACAAAATTTAAATCTGACTTAGAAGTAAGAATAGGATTTCATGCTTAGAATTCCATAGGTACATTTAGGATTAAAATCTGATAAATTTTGATTACATCTACAATTTTGTTTTATATTATATGTTTCTTTATTTGGATTTTATTGTTAATATATATATATTTATTTTTATATTAGTTTTTTGATTATAATTATAATAATATTTAAATTGTTAATATTCATATTTATATTTTTAATCCTTTAGTGTTGATCATGGCAGGGCATGACATTCATTTACTCATTAACTTTCCAAAATGGTTCATTGAAGTTAAAAAGGTTGTGACAAATCAATCAGAAGAGAATCATAAACAAGAGGATGAACTAAATGATCTTAGTTATGTGTGGCAAACAACCATGAAGACCTCCATTAGACAAGAGATATAGAACACCTAAGTTACACCCTGCAAGAGGTGGATGATATCGTAGTATGGATTGAAAACGTTGAGAAATGGATGTCATTGCCTTTAGGTTCCTTTTTTAGAGATTCATGAATTTGCAAAATGTTTGAGAAGAATGTGAATAGGAGGTAGAACAATTGAAGGTTGCAAAGATATGTTGTGTTGGAAGAATGAATGCTCAAAGTTTAAGAGAGTTGGATGGCACACACTTGAATGTGTGTGTGCTTGTATTTATTAGTGCATGGGGAAGTTACATTGGTGATTGTAACTTACATTGTAAGTTGCCTTTTAGACATAACTAATGTTGTGTTATTATATCATTAACATAAGCTAAAATTGTCTATGCATACAAATTGTAGTCTAACATTAAATTATTTTTAAGTGCTCCCTTGCCTCCCCTCTCCCCCCTCTTAACGACTAAACTATGGACAACTCCAAGTTTGACCAAAAATATGACAAAAGAAATAGTACCAAGATGTTAAGTCATTAGATTTGTAGACTATTATTGAGATGCTCAATATTGGAGAGAATATCATCAATCTCAACCAATTGCTGAATCTAGTGATGATGAACCTTAGTGTGCATGGTGTAACACGGTAAATTGGATTCTCTAGTAACTTCAAGACTCATTGATTTTTACAAAAACGTGGAGTTGGTATAATATGAGGAAGTTGCAAGTCACTCAAAACTCAACCATACTAGTAGGCAACTGCCCATGGCAACTGTTTTGTTCTTTGCTTTAGTGGAAGATAAAGCTATAGTGTGTTAAAGCTTACTCTACCACGGAACAACATCAGAGCCCAAAGAGAAAATACTACTAGGAGTTAATCATTGTAATAACCACCCCAATTTTTTGAAAATTTTAACAACTTGTTAGCATCAAATCATAAGCAATGATAATCAACTAACTCAACTACCTTCCACTTTCTGATCACCCAGGTCCTATTATGGGCAAGGTGAGAGCATACGGTGGCAAGGTTTACATTGCAATGCTATTGAAAGAAACCACTTGTTCAGTGGGTTGAGTAGAATACTCCCACTTATGCAGTGGGTACAAATTGAAGTAAACAACTCTTCCGCTTTTCAGTGGTCAGTGCAAACCAAGAACCACTTATGCAGTGGGGTTAGTACAAAGCAATCCACTTATTCAGTGGGTTAAGAAATAAACCACTTATTTAGTGGGGTGAGTAGCAAATAGACACAAAAGCTAAGTCACTGATGGTACTACCAATCGGTGTTACAATAAAGCTCATTACAAATTAGTCTTAGAACAACATAGAGTGCTGCTACAATGAAAATGATGCTATACACTTGATTCAACTCCCCAAAATGATACCCAACACATGAATAAGTTACCCCCTTGCTAAGAATGAACAAGTATACCTCAACAATGGCACCCAGGAGTCTGAAAATGGTCTGAACAGCAGCAATAACAGGTCTGATATGAAACAGCAGGTCTGAAACACCTCAAAACAGCAAGCAATAACATGGCACACCACCCAAGAAGTTCACCAAATCACCAAAGAACACTCTGAAACTGTTTGCAAGGCCTAGAAAGGTCTAGGTGCCACGAAGTAAGCCCAAGGAATCAAGTGAGATGGGGCGGTTCCCCCTAGGAACCACACGCCCTCCCTTCACAGTGCTATACGACCTGCAAAAAAGGTGATCAGTCTTGGAAAATTCAAATTCATCATTTAAAAATCTGTAACCTCCTCCTTCCTACTCACCCAGCTTGGGAAAGCTCTTAGGAAAAATACCTAGAAGGAAATATTCAACACATCAACCAGCAATTGCTAGGTGGTACTGCTAGGTACAAGGAAAGGTATGGCCAGCAAGCAATATCTCAATGAAATTTCACTCCAAACACTTTGCAAAGGTTAGGAAAATCACACCAAACATATTGCAACTAAAAGACATCAAAGCAATCCATCATTGAAATCAAACTGAAAATCTTCACCAATATGCTCCAATGGTGACTCCTATAGTGAAGCCACACCACGTCCAGCTAGGGAGTGTCTTTCAACTTTGAAACTAGAATCAACCTTGAGGGTTTTCGTCCTCAAAGCCTTGAAGAATTCAATCCTCAAACCGGCAGCACTTTGTTATCTCAACTCAACATATCCAAATGAGCTACCCTTGGCCTCCTTATATAACTTTTTGGAGGGAGATAAAGCAATTTTAAATAATAAGATAATTCCCCCTTTCAAAAATGCCTTTTAAAATTAATAATAATCTCTCATGTGCCAATGTTCCCCCCTTCTCTAGTCTATGCGTCCAACTTGGGGTCCTTTTTTAACTTTACAAAAGATTATAACACTTAAGTGAAAATAAAATAATAATTAAACATTACACTTAGTGAAATATTAAAATATTTTACCCCTTTGATGGAAAACCCTGAATCAACTCATAATCCAATTTTGACTGCACCAACGAGATATGGAGGCACTGGATGAGTGAATGAGGTCATTTTTGAGACTTTCTAAAAATAGATGTGCTTTCCAGGAAGTTTGGAGAACACATAGATCGTCTGATAACATTGCGGAGAGTGTCATTCAAACTAGAATCATCCCTTGAGCTCAAAGCCAACACAAGAAACCAAGAACTGTTGCCAGTGCATCCTCCAAGGATCTTGGAGCCCCCACACCCTTCCATTTGGCTTACGGGAACTCTAGAAATAGGCTAATGGCCACTAAATATATTAGGATTGAGAAGGGGACATTACAATAATTGAGTATCAACTAACCCAAATTGATTAGAATTTGTATATACCATCAATTTGAAATCATTTGTCCTCTACCAAAGAATACCAAAGTCAAGAGTACCTTTGACATATTGTAACATGTGCTTTGTTGTTTGACAATGGACATGCTTCAACTGGGGTAGAAATTGAGAGAGATAACTAACAACAAAACAAAGATTCGGTCATGTAGATGTAGGATATATCAAATTGCCAAACAAATGTTTGTAGAATGACTCATCAACTAGCGATGAATTATCATAGGATGACAACTTTAGCTCAACCTGCATGGGTGAGTGGAAGGACTATAAATAATAATATAAAATTTGTATTCATGATCGATTATAAGAACGAGACCCTTCATTTTTCAAAGGAACAACATTAGTTCCAAATTGGTCGTTGACAACCTACTAGTCAGGATTAGAATTATACAAAGGTTTTGTTTCTTTTGCATAAACATCCCCACTCACTATGACTATATTAGTGGAATTATCAATGAGTCTATATACCTTATATTGTTCACCTAAGTCACCGTATTCGCCGAACCTAAAGCATCGGATTCGAATTTAGGTGAATCTCAAATTTTTTCTTTAAATTTGTTAAAGTTCACCTAGTTTCATTTCTGAGTTTATTTTTCTTCAGCCACCATCAGATTCGTCGCATTTCTTGAGAGATTTTGGTGCCCGAGTTGGTGATTCGCACACTTCTCACGCGAGTAGTTTAGCAATTACAGAGCTCTCTTATTTTGTCGTCTTTTTCTAATGAGTTCAAACACACGGAGCACAAGATATCCTCCTTGATCTCCCTAAACCTCTCTACAAATTTTCCGAATGTCAGCAAGGGCAACCTCTCTTTGATGACGTCTCCGCACACAAGGGAAGTCTCAGAGGATTTTTCTAGCGCAGAGCTTTCGGGCTCCAAGAATCCAACTCGAGAAAGGACCCAACAAATCTCCTTGTTCATGTCTTTTAAAGCAGAGATAAGTTGGGCAGAAATGGTGGGACCAAAAGTCCAATATAACCTACAGAAATTCTTATGATCCAACAATCGGCCATTTCTTCAGCGAAAACCAAAAATCTCCCTAGATAAGAGACGACAATGGCAGAGTAAAATTGTTATGAAGTTCCTTAGCCAAAATATATAAATATATGGAGGAAGAGATTGTGGGCAGGCCTGCTAAGATATCAACTACTCCCTTGCAACTGCTCCAACCCTTGCAAAGATTTCACCCATTGCAAAGACATGGGAATTTCCCATCTCAAGCCCCCCTCAGTAGGCAAATATGTTTATTATTTATATTTTAAAATGTAGTAAATGTATTGATTTTTAATATTTTAGTTTACTTTTTTAAATTTAATTTATATTATATAAAAGTTTTTTAATATAATAAAATAATTTTTTAATACAATTTATTTTACAGTTTATTAAATATATGAGTTTTTAATATAATCTATTTCAAAGTTTATATTTTATAATATAAAACAGTTTTGTTTTTAAATTATAAAATATAAACTCTAAAATAAATTATATTAACTCTAAAATAAATTTACATAAGGCGAATTTAATCCAAATTTTTTCCTTTTCGAATTTTGTCCTTGCCAAACTTCATCCAATTTTCAATGTTGCTGAACTTGAATTCAAATTCAAACCTTGTGACTTAGTTGTTCACTATACCAAGCAAAGAAATATCTGTCCTTTAGAATCTAGTTTACTCTTTTTGCCATTGGAACCAAAACACAAAAATGTGCTACTTTTGGTTTGAACCCGAGTCAAGATCTTTAGATGTGACATCTTATATAATGCTTTAGATGAACTTCTGTTCATGAGATATATTATTGTGGCTAATACTTATACCTAATATCTATACAAGACATGAAAATGTGCTACCTTTGGTTTGATCCTAGACTAGGATTCTTTAAGTGTGACATCCACCAAGGCTTTACATGAATTTTTGTTTAGGAGATATATCATTGTATTCTTTGCTTCTCCCTAGTATCTATACAATATGCATCTACTATACATCATGCACTAGGCTTTCTCCATGATGGTTTTGTTTCTCCTCTTAAATACCTCATTTTGTTGAGGGGTGTATGGGGCTATCAACTATCTTCGAATGCTCTTCCTTTTCATAGTAGTCTTGAAACTTCTTTGAAGTGAACTCATCCCATCATCAAACCTCAAAATTTTGATCCACCTACCTTTCTGCTTGTCAACAAATGCTTTGAACTTGACAAAGTTTTGAAAGCAATCAATTTTTTTTCTTTAGAAACTATACTGACAATTTTGAAAAATTATCAATCAACAATAGAAGGTAACTTGCATTGAGGATTGTTGATGATTTCTAGGATGACTGATATAGATTTGCATAGATGAGATCTAAAGCTTCCTTTGTATGCCACACCCTTTCAGTAGGAGATGACCTCCATTTTTGCTTACTAGCTAAACACCATGCACATATATCTTTCTTCACTTAGATAGATGGCTATCCATGGACCATACTAGTTATGCTTAGTTTGGATAAATAATGAAAATTAAGATGTCCATCTCTCTTGCCACAACATGATATTGTTGTTGTCTATGGCTAAGGCATGTGAATTAGTAGAGATAGGGTTAACTAGCCTATACAAACCTCCATTCCCAATTCTTTGAAAAACCATTCTATCCTACTTGATGTTAGTCATAAAACACTCCTTTACACAAAAATCCATAACAATGTATTTTTGTTATAGACAATAGAGTTTTGTTCATTTTTTAAGTAAAACTAACATCCCTCGTTATGAATTTCATTGCATCATTGAGAACAATCTAAACATCCCATATCCCTTCTAGTGCATTTGTTCTATCCTCACGCAACGAAACAAAGTTTGTAAAAGTAAAATCAACATTAAACTTGACATACTATTCCTTGTGCCAAGTGAAATGTTGAGATGAACTAGAATCAAAGAATCAACAACTAGTTGCATCATCATTATTTTCGGAAGATGCCATAAAACAGTCTTCCTCTTATGAGTCTTGCTTTGCTTCAACTACTACATTTGCTTGAGTTCATGGCTTCTCATGGAATAGGTTATATTGTCTTTTCTAACAATTTTTTGCCTAAACTTGTGACAATAATAGCACTTGATTTGTGTTTGGATTGTGAATTAGACCTTGAAGTTTTATGTGCTTTTCCTTTATATTACCCAAGTAAACTCTTAGATTGTTTAGAGCTAGACTTTGCCATTTGTATTTGTCTTTATTCTTTTTGCAATGAATATGAAGACTTTTTCAAAGGTGAGAATCTAGCACTTCACCAACAAATGTGAAGAATTTAATGGTGCTGAACTATTGATGTCAAAAGAAACCATATCATCCTTGTCTTTTGGTTTATCAATAATGGACAGTTGATATCTTAGGTCTTTCATCGTAAGTGGATGCTTTGATAGTGACTTGCCCTCATCCGACTTTGTGGAAATTAATAGATTTTTCATATGCATGATTACCTTTTTCAAAAGTTTATTGTTTGTTTTCCAGACTTTTAAAGATCACCAACTAACATAAGTGACATTTCAAACTTTTGAGATCAAGTCATCAAAAACAAATAAACAAACATTAACATAATCTCACATGCATATAACCTTGACTGCTTGAGTCTCTTTGCAAACATTAGTGACGTATTATTAATGTTGCAAATTGCAATACATACAAATGTGATACACCACAACCTTAACATATTCATGAGATCATCTCCTACCATGATATCTAATGTTAGAGCTGGTTACATATAATTTGAGAATTTAGTGGCTGCTCAATTTATAAAAAGATTATTGACATTTGACCAAGGAGGGCTTTCAATGGCCACTATCTTTGAACATCAGGTCTTTTACTCTGATTTTGATTTCATGGGTGTTTAATGAGGATCTTCTATGGGACATCAAAACCTATGTATGGCTATGCTTCTTATTTTCAGAAAATGAATATTATTGTTAGCGTTGAATTATTTTTGTACTGTATCTTTATAATTCGTGATTTATAGGATGTATGCTGTATATATGGATGTCATATGGTACCTAAATTATATTAAGTTTTGGTCAAGTATTGCCAAATTCTGTCAAAGAAAATTGATATATGGAGTTTGATTGTTTTTCTTATGGAAAGAATTCAACTTGATTAGTCTGCAGAGCATCCAGCCCCTGGAACAACATACACTGGTGCTACATATGTTGCTTATCTACCAAAAAACAAAGAAGGGGAAGAAATTCTAGAACTTTTGGAAATAGCTTGGAGTCGCTGCCTCCTTTTTAAAGTGGGACTATCATTGACAACTGGACAGACCAGCATGGTCATGTAAGTGGTTGCTCTTTAAATATTCTATTACAACCTGCTATTTCAAAGTACATTGATAGCGGTCATAAAGAAAATTGCTATACATAGATTAAACAAATGCTAAAACCATTACATAATATTTCTAGTTGTATAAATGCTGATCCATGACTTTGTTACAGCTGTTACAAACAGAAGCTTCTAAAAACTATCTTAGATTTCAATCGAAGGATCTTTAGTTTCTTTAGACCAACCCTAATAACTTTTATTTTATCTTTTAGATTATCATTTTATGCCCAATCAGTTGGATGGGGTGTCCCGGATGTTGCAGATCACCCCCTTCCTGATCAACATTCAAGGCATAAAAATCAAGGTTTCAACATGTGATGAAACCAAACTTTTCACAAATATATAAAAATGAAGTGTTGGCCACCATGGCACACAAAATGTCTGATTAACAGCCATTGCCAACAATCCAAGTCAAATTGGTTGGTGAAGATCTATTGTTTGTCTTTTGAGCATAAGTGTGATATGCAAGTGTGTGTGTTGTTTGAATGCACATGTAGATCATCTAAACCCACACGTGGGATGATAAATTGGCACTCAAGATAAGTGAATTTGAAGTGTCTAAGGACCAGTTTTTTCACCCATTTGCAACATAAGAAGTCAATCATCCTTTTGAGTTATCTCAAAATAGAAAATCAATGCCCAAGGATTCAGCACTGTGGTATGAGGAATAGGACTGTTTGTCAATTGTAGATCATTAGAGGGGAAATGTGAAAGCTGGTTGGAGAAGAGCAAAGTTGTCTGCAATTAGGAGTCCACCAAGGGTTGGGGAGTAGCCTGTTTGAGGCAGTCCAAGGTCATCTCAAACTTGTATCAAGCTCTGTAGCAGTTTTGGGCCATGTGTATGTGAATGAATTGTTTTCCAAGGTGATAAAGCCCTCTAGGTCTAAGGCCAGAGTTATAGGCTTGTCTCTACACGTGAGTAAAGCATATCACTCTTAGTGGTTTGTCTGGGTATTGAATTTCTCTAATTGGGCCATCTTGGCCCACCAATTCACCTTTTGTAAGGTTGAATACTTACTGCAATCAAACTATCTTCTGCAAGTTGCCAATACACCCACCAATTCACCTTTTGTATGAGAATAGTTACTGCAATCAAACTATCTTATGCAAGTTGGCAATACATTTGGAGATACTAATTTTATTGTTTAGAGTATTTAATTAGTTGTTGGGAGATGTATTTTAGCCGCCATAAGGAATTCTAATTTTGCAAGTTTGACTTAAAAAAGGTTAATTGATGGCTATTTAACGTTGTATCGGGGTTGTCTTCCAAAGTTTTAGTTGAGCCTCTTCGGTGGGGATTTGAAGGAAATGAATTGGAGTGGTTAGAGTTCAAGGAATTTGATTTGTACCTTCACTAACAGATAGACATACCATTATGTGATGTTTGGCAAGCTGAGTACCCTCAACCATTGTTGGTTATAGTTTCAGTCTCAAGTGAGAATTTAGTATTTTCAGAGAAAAAGGGAAAGTCTAGGACAAGCTACAAAGGAACGATGAGTATGCCAAAGGGAATTTTATTGCTATTGGAAGTGGGTCTCCTTTAAATTCCATGAAGAAGGATATTGTTACTGGAAGTGAGCCACCCACAAGGAAAGATAAGGAAAAGCTTGTGCTCATGATATTAAGCAATCATTGATAGAGGGGCTAGTTAAAAATCCTCACAAGAATATTCAATGGTTCTTACCATCGGGGGAAGTAGTGGAGGGTTGCTGAATGACTCATAGACACATATTCTAGGGGAGTGATTGGTGAATGCAAAAGTGGACATGTGAGTTCAGTGTTATTATTTGACATGAACACAGTTATTTCTCAACCCATCAATTTTCCATTTGTGGGGTTGGATACTTTGTTTGGGTTGCCTAAGAGAAAGAGATATTGCAGTTAAATCATCTAAACATGAGTTTTCAGTACATTTTAAAACTGTTAAGAGGATGAGTTTGAGCCACCATTTTGGAGTTCCGCTTTTACCTTTTGGTCTTGGAAATGGCATCTCATTGTCACAAAGCCTTATTCCACATCTCCTTTAAGGGATGTCAACCTTGTATATCCAAGGGTATGTTCTAGAGCTTTGCTTGATCTACAAGGTGAGAATTGAAAGGTGAAGATTTGGAATGGTTAGACTACGGGAAAAAATGATTCATACTTCCATGAATCAAATGAAAATTGGCCATTGAGTGATTCTTCTCAAGTTGAGAATTCTTAACCCTTGACTGTTATATTATAACTTCACTCTTGAGTGAGGACTTTGCCTTTGAATGGTAGATGGGCAAATTTAGGCTTAGGATATAGAAGGACAAGGATAAGTAAATAGCTACTAAAGGAGCCTCCACAAAATGACAAGAAGAAGACTATTCTTATTGGAAGTGAGCTACCTATGAGAAAAGATTAGGGAAAGATACCCTACAAGGCCAACGATATCCATTAAGTATTAGGGGCTTCCCAAACGTGGGAATGTCACAAAGGAGAACTTAAACTTTAGAAGAAGATAGGATGTGACATTTTGGATTCATCTTGGCAATTAAGGGTGGAAAATTATCTGTGTGCAGCAAAGAATTTTTAGTATGTCTAGGACTTGATATGTCTCATATTAGTTGGTAAGACAAATGGCTGATTTACTATTGTAGCTAATATCATGCATGGTGGGTGAAGTCAATGATTAGTGTGAGTATCTTTTGACAAGGCTCAAGTAGTATCTAACAAAGTGCTAAGAGGGTTTTACATATTCTGATGTGCTTTGACTGTTTTGCATGGTGCAACTGATGTCATTGGGGTGAAGCTACCTCAAAACGGAATGGGATTTTTATTCCTTTTCTTGCAAATGAGAGTGAACCAATAGTATTTAGATGGGAGTATTTGAGGATGGATTATTAAGCCAACCCAATAAGTAAAGCAAATGAAATCACTAATGAAGAGGATGGAGGTAGTTAAAGGCAAAGGATTGTTGAAAATTTGATTGTCATTGATGTCAAAGGGCCGACTTGGTGTTTCCCTACGCAAAATTAAATTCCTTATGCAAAATTAAATTTGAATAACTTGGACGACCCCCCTTGGAGCTGCCTCACTTAGAGGAATCTTTTTTGAAAAATTAAAATAAATTAGTTTTTAATTTAAAAAAGGGGCCGACCCCCCTAGGGTGGTGCGCTAAATTTGGGCAAGGCAAAATTAATAAATAAAAATAAATTATTCATGCTGGCCGACCTGTTTTGGGGAGGTGCAACTCTTGGATGAAGAGCCACTTGAAGGTGTTTTGGAGGACATTTAATCATCAATTTAATTGCAATATTATTCCAAATAAGAGCAGATTTATTGGTGCATGAAGAGCAGAAAGAAAGATTTATTGCAGAAATTATCTATTAAATATTTGAGCAGATTTATGAGACGCATTGGATCTTATTGGAGCGAACCCATGAAGGAACATCATTGAAGATTCATGTGAAGATATTACAGATCTATGAGCATACTTTGAAGATCATATTGCAGATCTGAGTAGAGGATTGAGAGTAGTCTTTGTTATTAGCAAACAATTGAAGTGGCAAATATTTGTAATCATCGAATGAATTATTTAAATGAAATAATCTAATCTAGCTACTTTATATGAGCAAATCTATATGAACGTGTGTTGTGGGTCTTTCAAATTTAATAATTATGGTTGAAACTCAATACTATATTTCAGATCTGATTGTTTTTACATAAATATTTAGTTAAGGGTCATTATAGTGGTATCAAAACATTGGTCTTGTCAGCTTGCATGGTAAACCAAATTGTTGATGCTTCTCAATGAAAGAGAGATTGGATATCAAAGAAGGAAACAATAGAAGTTGCAAGCACAAGTTCCATATAAAGAAGAAGGTATGGCAGAAGGGGAAAGAAGATGAGACAACTCCCCGCATGGGGACATGACTAGATGGT
The DNA here is from genome assembly GCA_007258455.2 of Sequoia sempervirens. Taxonomy (NCBI): domain Eukaryota; kingdom Viridiplantae; phylum Streptophyta; class Pinopsida; order Cupressales; family Cupressaceae; genus Sequoia; species Sequoia sempervirens. Next base: position 23,957 of record VDFB02178557.1, read on the forward strand.
ATCAAGGTCAAGAGGGAGTGATAGATTTATTGGTACAAGTGCTGCATGCTATAAAAGATTTGAAAAACCAAGGCCTACTAAAGCATTTCTAGGAGAATTGAGTACATCTTCAAATAGCAGATTTGTAGCTAACTCCATGCCAAAGCCATCAAAACCTATGCTTTTGCAGAAAGAGGTAGAGGAAAAACAAGTGCTTGAAGACATTCCTATAGAGGGGGTTGCCAATTTTTTTGAGAAGTACCAAGGCCAATTTGAAGCTTTCAAAAACACAATATCTTTTGATAATTACATAGCCATTGTTAATAAGAGAACTTTGAGGAGAACAATCCTAGATGGCAATAAAAACAAAGGAAAGATAATGCTGCAATTAAAGGTAGGTAAGTTGAATGCTCCCCACCTTTGATGGCAGCAACAAGATTTCTGTTAGGGCTTGGTTGCAAAAATTGTAAATTATTTTACTCTTCGTTTTGTAGAGGAGGACAATGCTGTCCATTTTGCTATATTGCACTTAGAAGGCATTGCTTATGATTGTTGGCTCCATGGTTTGGTAACACGAGGGCATAGCCCTGTGAAAACATATGATGATTTTAGTCAAAAGATTTTGGACTGTTTTGAGCAAAAGGACGAGGATGAGTATTTTGGAGAACTTGTGGGTATTAGACAACACTTATTGGAATCTTATGTTGTCGAATTTCAATGGGCTACATTGATGGTATGTGACATTTCTGCAAGGAGAATCACTTTTCTATTTTTTGAAGGCTTGCTTGAACCCCTCAAAGGTCTTGTTAAGGACTTTGCACCCACTTCTTTACAAAAGATCGATCAAAAGAGATTTAACACTTCAGCTATTTGTTCTTGAGGGAAAATATCTATCTCAATTCAAGGCGCCCACCCTTTTGTAGAATAGGAAATTTTTAGAAAGGTGGATCTCACTCACATCTATAGAAGATCACACCTCCACCACCTACAACCAAGAGTATAGATGACTATGATAAAAATGAACTCAAAAGGAAGAAGCTATGTTTTTCTTCTAGGGTGCCTTAGGAAATAAGTCACAAATGTCTAGGTAAAAGCCAAGTCCATTATATTGAGGTAATATCTACTGGTGATTTGGATCTCAAAGAGTTTGGGCCACAATTGGTTGTAGAGCATGAACTTGGAAATATGGAGAATGAAGATACAAATGAAGGTATACTTGCAGCTCTTTTATGGGCACCTAGATATCATGCTTTCAGAGTTTAAGAAGTGCTGTCTAGGCAGCAGATCACGATGCTCATTGATAGTGGGGCCACCCACAATTTTCTTGATGAAGGCTTAGTGGTCAAGAGAGGCTTGAAAGCTGAAGAGTTTGAAGGATTCAATATCATTGTTGTTGATGGATTCACAATTCCATGTATCAAAATAATTCAACTCAACATAGCCATGGGAGATCATAAGGGATTTGATGATATATATGTTGTGGGGCTAGGACAGATTGACATGGTTTTGGTTGTAGAATGGTTGCACATAATGGGATTTCATGGAACTATCAATCCATGGAGCTCAAGTTTGAATTTGAAGGGAAAGATGTGGTGCTTAGAGGAATTTCTTGTTGAGCACTAAAGATGGTAACTGCCAAAAGGATGGAAAAAACATTCCCCAAAGGATAAGTTAATTGGGCAGCAAGCTTTTTGATCATGCCTACAAATTTATCCATGAGTAAGCAATGCACTTATCATGTTGATATTCAAGATATTTTGAATAAGCAGTGTTCCACGGAGACGTGTCCCCCCCAAAAAACCTCGCGTTTCCTAGACGGGGACGTCTCAGAGACTTGGGGACTTGGGGGAGACGTCCCCTCACTAGCCCACCACCAACGCCACCATCCCACCACTAGTGTTGCTGTCTCCAAGATGCCACCAGGACTTCGAGGACGCTGGGGTGTCCTCAAGACGTCTAGGGGACTCCTAGTTGTCTCCAAGATGTATAATTCTTATACTTATACATCTTTTTATAACTATTTTTTCAAGTACTATATGTATTTCAGCACCTTGCTGCCCTTTTTCCGCTGTCCCCCCCTAGCCGTCCCCTCGCCGCCCCCAAACTTAGACCCCTCGTCCCTGCGTCCCCTGTCGTCCCCCCGTCCCCGTCCCCGTCCCCGTCCCCGAAACCTCGTGGAACACTGTGAATAAGCATTGTATGTTGTCTAGGGATTTGCTTATAGGACTATGACTTGACAAAGGATTCCAACATATTATAGGGCTGGAACTAGGCTCTAAGCTTGTCATGACCACTCCTTACCACCACCCAAGAATGTGCAAAGAAGAAATAGAAAAGGCCATCAAAGAGTTCGTGGAGATGGGTCACATCAAGCCTAATTTTAGCCTATTTACCTCATTTGTGGTTCTTGTGGAGAAAAAGGATGGCACCATGTGGATGTATGTTGATTACAGAGCTTTGAACAAGAAGATCATCAAAAAGATGTATCCCAATCCTAGGATTGATGAGCTAATATATGAATTGTATGGAATTGTGTATATTTTGAAGATTAATATGAGATTAGGCTACCATCAGGTCCATGGAAAAGATAAGGATGTGCATAAAATAACATTCAAGTGCCATTTGAGAATTTTGAATTCTTAGTCATGCCTTTTGGCTTAACAAATTGACTAGCTACTTTCTAGTCATGCATGAACCATGTTTTCAACAATCAATTATTAAAAATTATGTTGGTTTTCTTTGATGACATTTTGACTTAAAATAAGACTTGGGAAGATCATTTGAAGCATGCGGATACCATCCTTGGAATATTAGAACAACAGGTCCTCTTTGTAAAAGAATCAAAATGTGAGTTTGGGGTGACAAGGATTGTGTTCAAGTGGATCAACAAAAGATTCAAGTAATTTATGATTGGTCTCCTCCTACCACATTGACATAGTTGAGAGAATTCTTTAACCTTTGCAATTGTTATAGGAGATTTGTTAAGGGGTTTTCATAACTAGCAACACCCTTAACTGATATGACAAAGAATAAAGCTTTTTGCATGAAAAAAATAACTCAAGAAGTTTGTAACAAACATCAGAAGGTAATGAGTTCATGCTTTGTTCTTGCTATCTCAGATATCTCACAATCTTTTGTTGTAGAAGGTGATGTTTTAGGAGTGGGCATTGGAGACATCTTGGTATAAAAGGGACATCCAATAGCATTTGAAAGCAAGAAATTTACAGAATCAGAAAAAAGATTCTCTATCTATGAAAGAGATGTTAGCTATCGTGCATGCTTTGGCCAAGTTCCGATAATATTTGGATTGTGGAAGATGTGGTGAAGACACATCATAACAACTTGAAGTTCTTCCTTGGTCAAAGTGACTTGAATGACGGCGGGCAACAAAAATGGGTGAGTAAGCTCCAAGATTATAATTTTGACATAGAGGATGTTAAAGGAAAAAATAATGTAGTTGTTGATGCTCCTTCTAGAGAGTCTACTCTATGCTTTGCTTGTGCTATTTCTACAGATTGAAAAGTCACTATTATGATAGAATATGTTAAAAATGCATTTGCTACTGATTTCCTTGATGAGAATGCGAGGAAAGATAGATTTGTAGTAGCAAATGTTCTCATTCTATATAGAAACAAAATCTTCCTAGTTCATGAATCTTGAATGAAGGACATAATTTTGAGGGCTTTTCATGATGCATTGCTAGTGGGTTACCCAAGATTCTACAAGACCTATAGGAAAATTAGGGAAAGGTTTTCAAGGAAGGGCCTCAAGAAGGATGTCTTCAAAACACATCAAAGAATGCATGACTTGTAAGGAAAACATGTTTTTTCAACAGGATTGCTTTAGTCATTGTCTTTCCCAAATTAGAAATGGTAAAGCATATCCATGGATTTCGTCATAGGCCTCCTCTAGGTTGTAGAAACCCTAGTTTCCCCGTTTTTCTGAATCTGTTGTTTTTCTGAGTGTTTTGTGTATTTTTGGTTTTTTTGATGTTTTTGCATAAATGATAAAGAATGCGATTTTGCAATAATTGAATAATAAATTCAATATAAATGCTACAGTATAAATATTGATGGAAAATACAAGATCTACTGAAGGCGAATCATTTATTGATCATCTGAGTGCAGTACAATAAAGATCTGGTAACATGCAACAAGGAAATGACATTATTTAATGGAAAAACCTGGTAATAGCAGCAAGCTGTAGATGAGCCAGATCTGGTACGGCTGCAATGAACTCTCTCTTCTCCTCCTGTCTGTCAAGCTCGAATGATTCTAGATACCCTAGCGCCCAAATTGGTGAAGACTGGAAACCAAAAGGATAGGCGTTTTTACCAAGATCAAGAACACGCCTTTTAGTGATAGTACGGCCAGGTACAACAGAAGTACAGCCTGGTAACAACAATTAATAAAATGTACGGCTCTTGTTTACCTGGTCTGGAACTTGTGAAATAGGCGCCACCTCTGCAAACCTTTTTCCGGATGATTTCTCCGATCAAAACCCTGAAGATAAATCAACTATGAATGCTCTGTAATTTCTTCTGAATGAAGAAATCCCTCTGCCTGGCAATAAATCGGATGATATCTCACACCCTCTGAACTGCTTTCACTGGAGATGGCTCGTTCCCCAATGCTCTGAGACTGAAACCCTAGGCTTCCGTGCTCTGGAAGAAACTTGATCAATTTTCAATTCATAATAACATAATGGCTCGAATTCCAATGAAAATGCCTTATACTCATGAAAAGTGCGAATTCCTTAAAGATAGGGATCATTAAAATAATTCGAACTTTTCTTTTTATTAATTCCATAGTCTCCGATGAAATTTTAATTATAAAATATAATCTCAAATGGCCCCTTCCCATGTTGGGCGACCCCTTCAGCCAAAATCACTTAAGTTATAATATTTGAAATATTATAACTTTATATTATAAGCTCCAATAATTAATATTTAATTAAATCAATTAAATATTAATATCTCTCTCAATATTTACCCGATGCACGAACCGTCTGAAGCTGACGACTAAGGAAGTGATTCTGCACGTGATCAATC
>VDFB02178558.1:0-35203 GCA_007258455.2 Sequoia sempervirens
AGAATGAGCTGGTGCTAATGATTTTTTCCATATAGCTCACCAACAAATCATAATCTGAGTTACCCTATTTTTCAGGGTTTTGTAGTCCAAACATGATATAAAGTGGCTCTTACACTTTTTTCAATTACTATAGCTTGTGTAATAGGCCTCGTGGATACTATTGTAATTGTAGGATGCATGAATAGGGCATAGGTTTCAACAAAACATGTATGGGAGATTTGATTTTATGAATTTTTATCCATGTGCAGACCTAATGGGTTGTTTTTAAAACACTAAATATAAATGATATACATACACACATACACACACACACGCACATATATATATATGTATGTATATGTATTTTTAAATGTAAATATAAATGCAATTACTGGATGCTCTCCTAGAACAATAAATGCAACATATCATCAAAGAAATCTATATCTATGTATATAAATGTGTATTTCTAAGTGCAACTGTAAATGCAAAGAGCATATGGTTTTGTAGTGTTATAGATACAACATATCCATAAATTAATGTAATTGAAATTCTAAAGTCTTCAACACATATAATATGAAATCGATCATGTTGGTTTTTTTTCCTATAAACCAGGTTGGTCTTCTAATCTACCTATGGAATTTCCAATTCCAATCAAGGGCAGCTTGAAGGACCTAGACCAACTGACAAGGATTTTAATAATAACCTCCTACACTTTGGGCTCTGCAAGACCCAGGAGGGTGGTCCCTATAATGTGTTTATGATCTCTGCATCAAACTCATAAACAATCATTAATGAATCATAGATAATCCCACAAATAGCTCAACAGAATAGGATACGACTAAAATGAATTGGCCTTTCACTAGTAATATCAACTACTTGGAGCATGAGATGATTACAACATTATTTCATAACTTATGATAGTCATTTTATTTGCAATTTGACGGCAAGCCCTAAGTAAAGACATACAGACATAGAGTTTCACAAATTCATACAATTTAGATCAGTGCCATATACCATTGGGGAGTCAAATTCACAAACATTCATGATTCAACAACAGATTTAAATACTTAGCACGCATGATCCCTGGAAATATTGCATTACAATAGTGTCAATTCTTATCCCAGCCCAATACTTCTTACTACATCCCTCTACAAAGATACCCATCCATGATTCCATCCAAGCACTTTAATTAATTCTTTGAATTAAAGCCAAAACAGAAAACACACACATCAGAGCAATGAGATGAACATCATAATCCTTGATTATTCTATTCAAAATTATGATATGTTTGTACAGAGGAGAGACATGAGCTCAAGATATAACATCATAGCTCAAATGCTAGTGCTGCTTATGAAACATGAAATCTCCATAACTTTAAAACCCATTACAAGATAACCCCAAACCTAAATTTCCTTAACATTCAAAAAGGTTCTTACAATCTACTCTGCAACTATACCTAGACTCAACCTTCAAAATATCTAACTTGCCAACCCTTATTTCTGACCTTGAAATCCTTCTTATAGAAAATGAAGGAGCAACAAGCATCGGGCCAGAAATTACACATGTCACCGGTCAATTGGACTGCTATGTGCCAATTCAAAACTATGATCAAAACCACCAAGTCCCAGAGCATCTTTTCATTGATTTCTACTCATTACACAATAGCTGCAGCATTTGTTACACCTCAGAACCTGTGCCCAAAACTGCCATGGAAACAAAACCATAATCAGTTATAATATAACCGCTGAACTGTCAGTTGCCAGTAATAAACATCGTTTCACTCCTCTTCGGTTAAGTACTTGTCCACCCAATTCTGATATTCCTCATCCGTTGGCCAATTAAAATTCACCACCTCCCTCACCTTGGTATTGTAAGGTGTGAATTTCACCGCAACCTAGTTGGCCTCCCTCTCAAATGACTCTAAGAACATGCTAGTATTAATTATTTTATCCATGCTGCTTACCAACAAGTCATGGTCTGAGTCATCACAAATCAATTTGATTTGTGCATTAATATCCTCTTCTACCCTATCTTGCCACTACTGTAGTGTCTTAATATTTCCTTGTGCATCTATTACATCTAGCAGAAAAGTGTCATTCCAATCATCAAAACTCTTAACTAGTTCTCTAATTTTCCTACTCAAATCATCAGGCAGGGCCTTGAATCCCTTCAATGATTTCACAAAGATTTGAGTGGGCTTTAATGATTGGGGCCTATTATTTACATCAAATCTAGAAGCCTTAAACATAATGTCTAAATTAGTAGCCTGAGGGATCCACTTCTCAAACAGAGGTAGAGCCACTTCCCGATCTCTGTTAATGTTTTGTATTCCACCCAAGAATAAAGAATATAAAAAATGTGCAGCTGGCAATCTAGAATCAACCTTCTCATTTAAATGCCTCAAAATGGTGTCAACCACCTCATTGTGTTTAGCCATAGCACCATCCTTACTCGCCCTTAGGGAAGCCTATAATTCTATGATTTTATTCATCATCTGCTTTTTGGTAGGATCTACATAATACTCATCTTCCTCTTCGACTAGCCCTAGTCCAAGGCTATTAGCAGGTGTCTGAATTGGGGATCCAGAAGTAGAAATGATTGGGATAATAGGGGGCAATGACCTTGAAGTAGTAGGTAATGCTCTGATAGTAGAGGCACTAGAGGATTCTCCCACCTACCTGTATCTCAATCTATCTACTTCAGACTGCAGCTCAACATTTTTCTGCTGCATTCTACTATACTCCCCAATTATTGCATTGTACTTTTCCATTAAGATTTTTTTTCAGCTTCATCTCTTTCAGCTATCTTTTGGGCCAATTTGGCCACATTCAGTGTCAAGCTTGTGGCTTCTGTTGTTGAGGTTTCATAAGCTCTCTTGATAATGAGCCTGCCCCTTAGACTTGGGCTAATATCAGCCACATTTGGTTTTCTACCTTGAGGTGCCAGTGCCCATATGGCTAAAGTTTCATATTCCTCACTAAAAATAGAGTCTTGTAGAGCTGCCTTGACTTTTTCTTCACTATTTTGCATAGGATGCTTAGACTGCATAATAGCATTGAATGTTATAGCATTATCTATGTCCCATTTAGGGAGGAGTATGACACCAGCCTAAGATACAAGTTTCCTTCCTTTATCAAGAGTGATGCTTTTGAATTACTCCATTAATTTAGCTTTGACTTCATCACCATTCTCCTGGTTAGACCTATCAGGTCTTGATTCCCTCCTAGTCTTGCATTTATCCTGATATTATTCAAATTTCATCCTCTAGATCAACTGCAAGAACATAGGAGTTTTCACGAAGGCATCACCATCCAAGAACACCTTGCAAGCCACCATACTGGCATCCTGTACACACTGCCCCTTTATATCCATATCAGTTAACACTAATTGTGCTGATCTAGGAGGGGAGGGGATACCAACCTACATGTCCTAATCAGTTACGATTATTTCATCCACCAGAGCCTCTTGTGACTCCTCAACTCTTCACCTCTTAAGGCTTGGCTCTGATGGTAGCTCTACAGGGTCATTTCTAGGTGGTGAATCCAGATCCACAATCTTTATCCCCCCAGGTTTCCTAATCCCATGACCCGGTTGTGATGATGTTTTCATTATTTATTTCCCTTTTTTATCTCCTCCTTCTTCATCACTACTATCATCTCTCTTCCTCCTAGATAGAGGCCTGTCCACTGGTGGCTGATAGGTCATCCTTGTTTCTTCAGGCCTCACCTCTAATCCCTAAATTCCCAAATCTAGTTCCAAGTTTATTTTCTTGGTTCTTAGGGTGCTCATAATTTCTTTGAAATTATTAATCAAGAAATCAATTCTTTTATGAAATGGAGTGAACTCCATCAGTGGATCATATTTTGGATCTAGTTTATGCACCATGGCCAGCATTTTCTCATAAGCAATCCACTTCTCTTTATTTAATTCCTGTTGGCTCAAATCAAACTCATTTCTAATCAAATCCTCAGGAAAATTAAAAATATGAGCAAACTTGCCACCCTTATATCTTTGCCTAAATAGGGCAAAGAATCCCTCAGGGTCATGTTGTCTCCTAGATCCACTCTTCAAATGGTAGTCATCAAAATATCTGTCAAAGTGAACCCATCCTCCCTTAGAAAAAACAAAGTCTGAAACAATAGTATAATCAGGGAACAAAGTCCCTTTTCCTTTTCCTGTCAAATTATCTTTATGAATGCAACCTAGTTGCCACATGACCTCTACAAATCCCATTTTTGATGGTACATTATATGGGAGAATATGAGGAGCTCCCTGGAAACCATAAACCCTTAGGATAGTGCTTACAGGGAATAGAATGATGTCACCCTAGTTATGACACACCTTCAAATAAGGCTTCCTCAGTTTGAGTTGGAGGAAGTCGTGCAAATCCTTAGGAATCCTTGGCATATTCACCATCAGTCTAGCTCTGAGCCTAGAAGCAAAGAAGTTATCAAACTGCACAAAACTGGCATCTCCCTTGTTGTAAGACAAGTCTGCACTCCAAGCCTACACTGGTAATTTTTCTCCATTCATCTCTTGCCTCAAATCCATTTTCTCTGAGAAGAAATCGGCATTCTTGTACAATAACATATGCATTAATAAGGAGTACCAAAAGAAAGGAGTACCAGTGTCCCCCACATACAAGTTCAACAAACCCTCATGTATCTTTTCAGTAAGGAAAGAAGCATAGTCATACACTACAGAAAAAGTTAGGATGCTGAATTTGAGCCCCCATAAAGATATAAGCAATGGGCATCACGGTATTAGGGCTGAAACCTAAAATTTGGGAAAGTGAATAAAAAGTTGCCAAGAAATGATTAGCAAAACAACTCAACCTGAAAGGTTCCCGGTCAGTTGGGCTGATGTGAATCGTTGAATTGCCAACCCTGGCTAGATGAGGAGGAAGCAACTTTAATCTGAAAAGAGGTTGTACCCTGGCATATTCTTGCTACATTTCATCAAGGTCTATCTGAACCAAGAATGAGTTGTATTCACTTAAATCAAAAACCTACCGAATATCATCTGCATTTATATTCAGTAAAACCTCGCCATCATTATCCTTGATAATCCTTGTGACGAGATCATATCGTGCAGCCACTGCCCTGAGTAGGTCAACATCAAGAAATACATTCAACACCACAAATTTTCCCATATCATATCTCCAACCATTTGAAAAAAGATGAGACATATTTTTCTTCCCATACCATCTCCTAAACATTTCCAAGCACATCATTTGTACCCTAGCATCTGCAATGTTATACATTTTATATCTTAATCCCTCACCTAAGGCTATCCCATTTATTAAGATCAAACCCCTCTTCTTGTCATTTGTTGACAAAGGGAATTGGTCAAGGAAATTGTCGTATAGATTCCTTTGCAAATAATCAATAAGGCTAGAATGTTGCTTTAGTGGCACCATTTCAAACAACCAAGGCTTCTCCTAAGATCAAATTTGTGAACAAACTAGGGCTACCCAAAATGAAATTGCAGTAGAATTTTGCAATTTCCCACAATTCAAAAGAACCAGTAACCCTAGAACCTTAATCTAGAAAATTGCTGACCAACACAAAACAACCCTCCACAAGAATCACATTCAAATAGAAACAATGATAAAGAAAGTAACTCATGGGATTTTGTGCCCTACAGAAAATCAAACCCTGCTGTAATTGCTTTGAAAAAACTCTATCTTTGGCTCTGGACCGCTTGGAAAACACTTGAATGCCCTTGTGGTGAAGATAGCCTGAAATTAAACACTTAGAATTTATGAGAAATGGCCAGAAGACATCTCATCTGCCATTAAAGCTTACTTGCATGCCACCAATGGCTTCAATTGTATTTGACACAAATTTAAATCTTCGCCATCGATCTCTTGTTTCTGTCAGATTATCGAACAGTCACCTTCAAAGAAGCTGACAACATCTCCACATCATTATCAAGGACCCACGATAATATGCAACACCAAAAGAATACATGTGGCACCCACCCACGATATCATGATCATTAAACTCCCTTCAGTTTAGGATCACGTGATAGCGGGCAACCATTGATTCCCTTCATCGGTGATCACGGTCATACATAACAAGGAGCAGCATGAATAACTATCCGTCGAACAACTTTTTTCAACAAGGTTAAAACATTGCCATTGATCATGAGCACGTGCATCTCACATGTGGTTTAGTAACCCGCTCCATAATGCACTAAAGTCAGATACACATATTAAACACTTTTTTTTTACTCTTTTCAGCATCAGCAAACTGGGACTCGTGGCGCCACCCGCGATATCGTGATCACCAAACAACCAGCAGTGGTGTCATCATGAGATCGCCGGGAACGGTCAAAATCAACAGTAGGGAAATCGACGGTCATCAAAATAACCCCTGCAAAACATTAAAAATACTTAGAAGAAAATAAGGGGAAAGGGACACCACCTAAGGCAACGATAGTTGATGACTCAATGTTGTTTTAAAAGCATGAGGCATAGACCGACCTAGAATTTATTGGATAAAAGGGGCAAGCGAAATATTTAGCATTTTTATTAAAACGGGGCCTGGCCTAGATGATTCAATGGGACATAAGTTGTTTTTAGAACCCCTCCTCTAAAGGTAGTGACAGAAAATACCCAACTCAAAGATAGAACAGCAAGGTTTCATGGAAGCAAAGCAAAATTCCAGCCCCAGGTACCTTCTGAATAATCAAGACAAACTAGTAAGAAAAGGAAACCAAGAACTTAAATTTGAGGCTCCATTAGATCAAACTATTAAAATACATGAGAAATAAATGAAAACAGTAAATGCATATGTATGTGTATTTGTAAATGTAGGTGTAAAATAAATAAGAATAATGAAAATTATAAAAGAATATAAGGAAAGGTTTCCTCCCTTCTTGGTAGTGATAACCTCCTCCACACACAACCCTTAAAAATTATGAATAGAGGAATATAATCTTTGAAGAACTCAAAGTTGATTCTCTCCTACTTGATGCAATTAGTCATTTTATCCTCACAAACATTTGTAGTGATTACTAGAGGCACATAGACCAATTCTTCATAATAGAAGAATTTGATCATACTTTTCCAATGATGGCATTATGAGAAAACCTTAGGTTAAATGAATAATTCATAGCTAAGTTCTTTAAATCATGTCCAACCGTATAAGAAAAGACCATTGCTATGTGTTCCTGGATACCATGGAGAAAGTCTAGGTTTTGGGCTCTTTCATCAATCACCCTACCTTAAAACATACCAAAGATCTCCTAGCAATTAGACATAGGAAGATTTAATATGACTTAAAAAAAAATTATTTCCAAAGCATAAACTTATGATGACTTAACCAGGCCTAGTACACACTCCCTCCCCGTTAACCACTTAAACATATGGAAATTAAATGTTAATTTGCTTCTATTTTTAGTCATGTAGGTGTCCAATAAACCACTTGATGGTGTTTCCCTTCAAGTTTATTTACTTGAATGAAGAGGAAAAGTCTTTTGATTACAATTAGAGAATACATTTGAGGCCTTGGTTGTGTAACTGGTGGACCATAGTCACATTTAACACTCGTTACAAAGTTTGGGAGTTAAAACGTTAAGTAGATTTGATTTGTGATGGACACATTTGGACGGTAGTAACAATAGCTTGCAATCTATCAAGACTTGATTACCTTATAACCTGTGAAATTCTAGCAATGAAATGATAGATTAATCATAGTGTCACCTTGGGATCACATCACAATGAAAGAACTTCATCCAACATCCTTATGAGTGCAGGTACCACCTGTATTCAATGGAAAATTAGATGGGTTAGCTTATTAGATAATAAACATCAAAAATCCAAAGAGGCTATCAAGAACAATGGAAAATCACAACAAAGAATGATTATACCTTCCTTTCCTTCCATGCTTCACCTTCATAGCACCTTCTAGTTTGCAGCAAGTCAATGAGGCCCTCAGATTTCAAATTGAGCAACCTACAATAATGCCAAATCCCTATGCAAATGTTGAAGGATTTATCTAAAATTAATGACTTCACAATAGACTACAAATGACAATAATAGTAGCCTAAGTTGACAGAATAAGCATGATCCCCAAAATCAGAACAAAATTGCCATTTTATAGAAATTGCAATTTCAAATGTGTGGCCAGGATGAAGAGATGACAAATACCCTAGAATCAATGGCCAAGATTCTGCACGATAATCCCTAATTAGGGTTAAGGAGAAATCCTTAAATGAGAGGTCAAGATGCAATTTGAGAAAATCACATCAACGGTGGAGAATAAATGAGATAAATTAATTAGAAAATAAAGATTTTCAAAAATCAAGAAGATAAAGATTGTCTGATTTGTGAGATTCGAAAAATCAAGAAGATAAGAGTTGGACTAAAGATAAGATTTGGAAAATCAAGAATCTGCCCGATTACTTAATTTTTGGAAGATTAGTTACTATTTTGAATTAAATTAATTCAAAATAATGATTTTATGAGACAATAAATAATCTTTTTCAGATTATTTACCAAAATGGACTGACAGTTAAGATTGTGATGACATTTTAAATAATTTTATTTATTTAAAATGAGAGGAATATTAATTTTAACAATTAAATAATTAAAGATAATTATTTAATTTAGAAGATAAGATTAATTAATTAAATAAATTAATCAATTCATTTAATTATGATCGTTAGTAACATATTAAATAAATAAATAAAACTTATTTATTTAATAATCAGGAAGAAATATATGACAAAGGGTAATTAAATAAATTAAGAAATTTATTTAATTAAGGGAAGACTTAGACAATTAATGACGATTTAATAAATAAATAAAATTTATTTATTTAATAATCATGAAGAATACAAAGACATGAATTAATTAAATAAGTATAAATTATTTAATTAATAGTCGAATGTGGACCAAGGACATAATTAAGTGTCATAATTATGCTAGGACTAAAGTGGTAAAAATGAAGCTTGTAGGCCTAGGTCATTTTTAGGTGTCTACATTTTTCCCCTCTTTGTCATAATGTCACTTGTCGCATTGTGAGAAAGAAAATAAGTCGAGGATATGCCCCTATTGAAGGTACAGAGTATCATTGCCCCCTCGAGAAATTTTTCCAATTTTCAGCCAGTGCTAGAAAAATTTGAAAAGGATCCCGATAAATCAATTTGATGACCAAAAAACCAATGGCGTAGTCGGTTTCAAATTTGGACATGTTTAAAGCAGCTAACGAGGAAGTCAAAGTTGGTCAAATGAGCCTCCACTAATAACCTTGTTTGAGAAATGTCATTTTGACTTTATAAATAGGTTGACAAAGGGGTAAAATTCAACTCATTTCCACTATTTACTTTGCAAATTTCGAGAGCCCAGAGCGAAAAGGAGTGCAGTGAGGATGGTTATTCTAGTGACAGAGCACCACGGTGAGATCGTCCGGACCTTTATACGGCCAGAGGGGTCGGAGCCAATGGTACGTACCCTTGTCCCTCTTTGTAATTTTTTCTTTCTGCATGTCAAATTGTAGTTTCTAGGATAGATAACAACTGCGCTGTGACGCAACTACATTCGCATAAGCCACATCCGATGTCGCGTTTCACACATTTGATGCGTCGTGACGCAAGTGTGAAAAAAAATTAGGGCAAAGCAGCGGTTTGCGATGCATGTGACTTATTGAGTAGCATTTGACTGCTGAAATGCCGCAATCGCGAAGTTGCAATACATTCACTATTTTGATTGACACAATTGTTATTGTGTGACGTATTCGCCTTGTTGTGACGCATTTGTCAAATTTCGCAGTGCAAACGTTGCCATGCGATGCATTTTCTCTATTGGACGGCATTTGATGTATGAAACGACGTAGTTGATTTTTTTTGAGACGCAATTGCTTTACTGCGATGCATTCACCTGTCACTTGTCTAGAGCTTGTTTTGATGTTTGCGTAAGCTTAGATGCATTTTGATAATATTAACCATTTTTCTCAAAGTGTTCTGACAACTTGCTTGATGTTTTACAGAGGCAGCTTGCCCCAATTTATACCCGCGAGAGCAGACCGATGACATTTTAGTTTGCTAACCAGTTGAGCCTGCGAGAGCGGCGATAATTGATGCGATTAGGATTATTCTATGTTTCTTTCATGCCCACCATTTAGGTGAATAGGGGACTACTGATGGTGCTATGTGAGCGGTGGCATTTAGAGACCTGCTCCTTCCACCTGCCGACAGGTGACGCCACCATTACTTTAGAGGATGTCTATCGTATTCTGTGGGTGCCGATTCACAGGGAGCAGATCATCTATGACCCTCGACATGGTGAGTAGACCTTTTGTGCCTACTATCGAGATCAAGGTGCTGGACTAGGCATCCAGGATTATGAGATCAGGTGGGAGTTCCTGGCAAAGCATTATGGTCACTTTGATGCATCCCTTGCGACTCTGATTAGGGGGATCTTGGTTCCTAACCGTCGGGGACATGGATTTCCTATTGGTTAGGGAGACATCCTGGTTGGTATGAGGCATGATAGGACAGTGTATGCCTGGGGTCCTTGCTTACTAGGGACACTCTACCATTAGCTACATGATGTTGCCTATAGGAGAGGAGAGAGCATCTCATGTGGGACCACATTGATGATGATATGGGTCTGGGAGCACATATCCATATTTCGTCCACTGATTAATAGACCCCAGTTGGCCGATGGTATGCCTTATGCCTATTACTACACTGGTACCCTACAACAGACTCATATGGGCGAGACAAGCTGGTGGTGACACAGGATTGACACCATGGTGGCATTTATCTAGAGGCCGTATAGAGACTATGAGCCATGGGACGATGAGGGCGAGCACCTTAGCTTCTGCAGGCAGTACAGGTATCTGATTGGCAGGACAATGTAGACATCACTGATTATCAAGATGTATTTACTACGTGTTCTTAGGCAATTCAAAGAGCAGCAGGGTGTACCTGCGGGGATAGCCAAGTATGCCAGATCATCCCGAGAGTATGTGTGGGGGCCCACCATCCCAGTGGCCTTCACAGAGCAGCAGATTGATAGGTTAGTAGCCCAAGCATGGGGATGGAGGGGAGGAGTAGCTAATCCTAGGATGACACCAGATTATGATTTATGGTGGCAGACACACAGGCCAGTGCCTTTGACAGATCCAAATGGGCCAGCTCCAGTTGACAGATGGTCAGTGATTCCTCATGTGCCATAGGCTAGGCGAGGTGGCAGGGGGAGAGGCAGAGGTAGAGACAGAGGTAGGGGTGGAGACAGAGGCAGGGATGGAGGTAGTGGTGGAGATGGAGGTAGAGGTGGAGATGATGGCAGAGATGGCAGGAGGTGATGGTGGGATGGGCAGAGACAGGTCCGGAGGGTGTGCCCACGAGTGGTGAGGGTAGCATTAGATGCTATCCCTAATGTTGGTGAAGAGGGGGAGAGAGAGGAGTAGCTCCAACAGGAGGGAGAGGGTGAGGAGAGATAGGAGGAGGAGGTTGCAAAGGATGTGGCGGAGGACGTGGCGGAGGAGGATGTGGAGGTGGAGGTGGAGAGGTAGGAGGTGGATGTGGCAGAGGAGGTGGATAGGCAGGAGGAGGATGTGGCAGAGGAGGTGGATAGGAAGGAGGTGGAGGTCGGAGGATAAGAGGAGGAGGTGGGTGATGATGATGATGATGAGGATGATGCTATGGATGAGGCCAAGAGACTCCTCAGATGGCAAATGGTGGAGGGAGAGGAGGAGATACCATCCTCCTCAGGATTGCCCTAGGATGCCAAAGTAGATTAGAGGGTGGCCAATCTACAGCAGAGATTGGATGACAACATGGTGCAGGTTAGGTCATTGCAGTCAGCGTTGGAGCTAGCCCGGGTAGAGTGGGATCAGGCAGTAATCCGCCAGTAGGATTCAGCCCAGTGGTGTACACAGTTCGTGGCTTTATGTACAAGACCCATAGGGGATATGGCCCAAGAGTTGGCTAGAGTGAGCACAAGATTGGGGCAGTATAGGACACTATACGAGTAGAAAGTGCCACCAGAGCAATGGGATCCTACCTTGTCTCGGTCACAGTCGAGGACAGGCAGTGGCCACAGATCAGGCAGTGCCAATGGCAGTAGGAGTCATACCAGTGTCAGAGCATCTACCTTGACAGGGCACACTTTAGGGCACAGGTCACATCATTCATGCAAGCACACCCCGAGTCACCACTCGAGTCATAGTCATGGGTCGACTGGTTCAGTTCAGAGGTCAGTACAGGTACAACCACCAGTGGTCGATTCATCCTTTTCTCAGATTCCAGTCGCAGTGACATCATAGGTGTCTATTGCCATATAGATGGTGCCTTCATTCGCAGTTCCACTAGTGGCATAGGCAGAGGTTGCTATAGATCCACCTATCATTTCAGTGCTAGTGACAAAGCTTCTGCCTCCACATTCTTCACCTTGAGGGGATGATGAGAGTCTACCCTAGGGGCATTTTGTTATTATGACACACTATGTATATTATTGAGCCTGTGAGCTCCATTTTTGGGATATCCCATGACTTTATCCTATGACATTGTATATTTTTGAGATGATACTATATGATGATGCAGTTTTGATGTGGCCTACATGTATTATGTGATGCTCTTTGATTTAATGTATTATGATATGTATGATGTATGATGTTGATTTATGATGCCATGTATGTCCTAGGATGCTTATTTGTGATGTTAATGCCATGATGATGTAATGCTTATTTATATGAGATCATAATGATGTGCATAATGTATTTTAGTAAAAGATGCAATGTTGATTATTTTAATTCAATGTTTGTGATTATGTATATGATGTGATACTATGGATGTTGTATGTATGGACCTAATGCAATGTTTATATGATCATGTATGCACTTATGTTTTTGGATGTCATAGGATATCATCGTGAGGTGGATGAGAGAAGATGATGAGACTGATGAGAGAAGATGACTAGACCGAAGAAGAGGAGATGACTAGACCAATGAAAAAAATATGTTAATTCCAAGACCAAATCCTTCAATGCTTTACCATAGGACATTAGTATTTATTGCTCTTAATCATCATTGGCCAGACTATAGTAATGGCCAAGAAACACCATGATATGACATAGATCAAGGTGTGCACGGTCGTACCATCACGTAAGAGAAGTAGTCATAGACAAGGATGATCATGACTCATACTAAGAGCGTGATTTCCCATCTTTTTGTCACAATCAACCACAAGCAGAGAAATACAAGGACAAATCATGAAACGTCGTTGCTTCTCTAAATCCTGTTTCTAAGACATCTTTGAGAAACTAGAGGAATGGTTTTCAAAATACAAAAATAGAGCCCTTACCATGATATGTCATTGTTTTTCTAAATCCCAAAGTCAGGATCTCACTGAGAAACTAGTAGTCATGCATGTCAATTGTCATGATACGTTGTTGCTTCTCTAAATCTTGCTTAATGGGATCTCGCTGAAAAACTAATATCATGATAAAAACTAAAAGACAATTGTCAAGTGTTTGCCAAGTGCATCTGGATATCCATTGTTTTTATGTCAAGATGTCAGGTTTAATGATGATGAGATGTCCGAGTATTAAAGCTTTGATGCTGGTCAAATGACAAATGTCCAAATTTTCCCAAATTCAGGAAGGACACATCCTGAATAATATGAATGTCAAGAGAATTAATCTCCAAATGCCATGTGATGGTGATGACGACGCTGCCTAGGAAGGACACTTCCTAAGGCATAGATGACAAAGTTGTTCTTCAGAAAGACATATCTGAAGAAAAATACTGATGTCGAGAGGAGTGATCCTTAGATGCCAAGAGGATCCCTCAAAATGTTGAATGATAGTGACGATGCCTAGGAAGGACACATCCTAAGGCATGAATGATAGAAGTTATCTTTCAGAAGGACATATTTGAAGGTTAACCGAGATTTGGCAGTTTGACAGGTTATGATGTCTTGACCTGCTTTTGACCGAGTTTGACTTGTGTTTGACTATATGTCAATTTGGTCATGATGATATGATTGATCTGCTGATGAGATTGTCATGCTGAAGAAATGATTGTTTTACTTTGTTTCATGAGTTTTCCCTTTTGGAAAATTATTTGCTTTGTCCTAAAGATATTCTGACATGTGTGCCAGTGTAGTGTCATGAACCCTAATGGACTGACCTAGTGCGGCCTCGGGGGCCCATCGACAGATGGCCTTGCCTACGTCACACACTCAGAGACCTCGCAGTTCAACACGACCAATGACTTTGTCCAAAGGACAGAAGTTTGAGTCATGATTTTATTTTGACAAACCTAAATGGACTGACCTAATGTCTCGGGGACTCAAATATGAGTCTTGTCTACGTAGCGAATGTGTAGAGACAACATAGTTCAAACAAATGACAAAGAATGATTGATATGACTGAGTTTGACAAGAGATGACCATGTGTTTGCATTCTTTGAGCAGTCTGATGTTTTGTTGTGGTTTTCTTCAGGATGTTTTATGATTTTTAGGTCTTTCTTCAGGACATTTTACGATGTTTTTTATCTTTTTTCAAGACTTTTTGCTATGTTTTTGGTCTCTTTTTTTTAGGACATTTTATGATGTTTTTGTCTTTCTTCAGGACATTTTATAATGTTTTTGGTCTTTTTTCAAGACTTTTTTCAAATTTCCAAGATCGTGTGTGACATCCACTACAGTTTCATGATAAAAATTTTCCCCCAGTCAAGTCCAAGACTTAGCCATTTTTAAGGAACATGGACGGGATACTGCTAGTTTACTTGATGTATAGTTGTCAGGACTTGATTTCAATTGTTTATCCACTATGACAGGTAGGGTAGAATGTGGTGGCAATTTGCGATAATACCTTTCATCCTAAGCCAAGGCAGACAAAGTGACAGTGGATGGCAGAGCAATGATTAACTACACATGGCGCCTATTTGCCAGGTTTTCACCACGGTACTTGTCCAAAGTGCCTGTTTGCCAGGTTTTCACTATTGAATGAATCATTTTTCTCTTTACTATTTTCTTGAATTTTTTTTTTTTGGGTGTCACCATGACGCCTGTTTGCCAGGTTTTCATCAAGGCAACAATTTTTTATCATTTTTCTATTTTTTTGTATTTTGCAATTTTTCAACTCAATCCTCTGATGCTATGCGTAGAACCTTTGGAGATGTAAACTATTGATGGGCTCTATTAGTTGTTCTCCATCTGGTGTGGCCAGTTGATAAGCTCCAGGATCGAAAGAAGATATGATAATGTAGGGACCCAACCAGTTTGGTTCAAACTTTCCTAGCTTTTCTCTATCAACTTGATTCTTGGGATTCTGCATGCGAACTAGGTCGCCAATGTCAAAATTTCTGACCATAACCTTCTTATTGTAGCTACGACAAAGACGGTTCTGATATGCTTGGAGATGGTTTAGTGAATTTTTCCTTCTTTCTTCCATCATTTCTAGCTCGTGCAAGCGTGATTGTCGATACTCCTCTTCATTAGTTAGACCTTTTAGGGAGACTCATAACGAAGGAATTTTGACCTTAATGGGCAAGATGGCCTCCGCACCAAAGACTAGGGCAAATGGAGTGGCCCCTGTAGGCGTACAAATGCTAGTTTGGTAAGCCCACAGAGCAGGGTTGAGTTGTATGTGCCAGTCATGGCCAGCATCATTGACAGTCTTTTTGAGGATTTTGACAATGGTTTTATTAGACGCCTCAGCTTGACCATTTCCTTGTGGGTAATAGGGAGATGAAAAGTGGTGTTGGATATGGAATCACTCACATAACTCCCGAACGTCTTGGTTTTTAAACAGACGTCTGTTGTCAGTGATGATGGATTACGGAAGGCCATACTAGAAAATGATGTAGTTAAGGACGAACTTTGATATTTGTTTGTCAGTAATATATGTCAATGGGATGGCTTCAATCCACTTCGTAAAATACTTGGTGGCGGTGATAATGAATTTATGGCCATTGGAGGAGGTTGGATGGATCTTACCCATGAGGTCAAGTCTCCATTGAGTGAAGGGCCAAGGAGAAGTGATTGGTCGAAGTTCCTGTGCTGGAGCATGGATCCGATCACTATGAATCTGACATTTGTGACAAGTCCTCATGTAATCAATTGCATCCTTTTCAATTGTTGGCCAATAATACCGTAGTCTCGTTATTTTCTTAGCTAGAGCAGGACCACTCGAATGAGATCCACATATATTGTCGTACACTTCGTGTAAGGTCGTACGTGCTTCGTTAGTGTCGAGACATCTAAGGAGGGTGTCGTCAAAACTACGGCAGTATAGGGTGTCACTAACGATGGCATACTTTGCAAATTTTTGGATGAAGGACTTCCTTTGGTTATTGGACAGGTTCAGTGGAAGGGTTTGAGATTTTAGGTAGTCGTAAGTATCCTAATACTAGGGAGAGTTGGAACCAACAAGTTCAGAAAACCATTTCTAATTCTGGGATATCATATGCCGGGATTAAAAGTTGTTCTACTAAGAACTAAAATTGTGACACATTTTGAGGGATGTCCAAGAGAACCAAGACTAGCCATTGCATCAGCTTCCTTATTCTGTGTCCTAGGGATTTGTTCAAAAGAAATCAATTGGAAGTATTTTAGGAAACTATCCACCATCCTCTTGTAGGGAAGCAAGTTCTCATCCTTTGTTTCATAGTCATCATTCACTTGGTTGATAACAAGCTGGGAATCCTCAAATACAAGCAATGTTTAAATTTTCCATTTAATTGTCATTTTGAGACCTGTGACTAGTGCTTCATATTCGGCAATGTTATTTGTACAAGGGAAAGTGATCCAAAATGCCTTAGGAATTGAATCCCCTTGTGGTGTGATAAACAAGATTCTAGCGCTTGAGCCATGACCAGTATGAGACCCATCAAAATATAGCTTCCATGGTACTACTGGTTTTGCATGAAAAATGGACTCATTGGGAAAATCAGTTACTAGTGGATGAGTGACTTGAATCGGTGCATCTGCTAGTTGATCTACTATTACCTGTCCTTTTATTGCCTTATGCTCAACATATTGTATGTCATACTCACTTAGTATCATGACCCATTTTTCCAATCGACCTGTTAATGCTGCCCGACTTAAGAGAAATTTCACTAGATCAATCTTGGTGACTAGCTATGTCTGGTGACTGAGCATATAGTGTCTTAGTTTTTGGGATGCAAAGACAACAGCAAGACATGCACATTCAATGTGTGTATAGTTCAACTCATACCCTATTAGTGTGTTACTGATGTAATAGATGGCTCATTCTTTTCTGTCATGATCATTTTGTGCTAGTAGTGGAGATGTATAGGATCAATGGATTTCCATGAATTGGAGGCATGAGGATTGGTGTTGATAGTAGGTAATATTTGATTTGCTGAAAGGATTCTTGACATTTATCTGTCCATATAAAGGGAATACCCTTGCGCAACAGATACTGGAATGGGTGACACTTATCTGCCAATTGAGCTATGAAGCGCCAAATAGATTGTAACCTGCCTTGTAGAGTTCTTAGCTCACTGATTCCTTTGGGTGGAGGCATGTCTGTGATGGCTTTGACCTTTGCTGGATCAACTTATATACCTCTTCAGGAAACTTCCTAGGAGTTTTCCTGATGTGACCCCAAAAACACACTTCTTAGGATTTAGCCAGACTTTGTACTCTTCAAGTCTCTTGAAAATTATGTCGAGTACCTTCAGATGATCTTTCCTGGTTGCTGATTTGGCCAATAGGTCATCTACAAAATCTTCCATTACTTTGTGCATCATGTCATGGAAGATTGTGGTCATAGCCCTTTGGTATGTGGCACCTGCATTTTTGAGACCGAATGGCATGACATTCCAACAATATGTTCCCCATGGGCAAGTAAATGCCATTTTGTGCTAGTCTTCAGGAGCAATGCGAATCTGATTATAGCTAGAGAAACCATCCATGAGGGATAGCATCTCATATTCTGCGGTAAGATCAACTATGATGTCAATGTTGGGCAAAGGAAAGTCATCCTTTGGACATGCTTTATTTAGATCTCAAAAGTTTATACATACGTGGATCAGCCCATTTGGCTTTGTCACCGGCACTAGGTTGGAAATCCATTCAGCGTAATCTATAGACTATATGAATCTGGCATCCAGTAATTTCTTTGACTCGACTTTGACCAATAGAGCAACCTGAGGGTGCATTTTGCGCAACTTCTACTTGACTGATTTAGCATTAGGTAATAGTGGCAAATAGTGCAGAACCAGTTTTGGGTCCAATCTTGGCATGTCAGCATAGGACCATGCAAAGTTGATTTTTCATTCTGCAAAGAATTTATGAAATTCTGATCTCTCATCTTCGGTTAATGATGCAGCAAAGAGGACCATCTTGGGATCTTTTGTAGTTGATATGTTATCCTCTATTGTGTCTTCGATAAGCATAGCTGATTTCTCCTGTTGCACGGGGAGAAAGTCTAGTCCTCCATCTTTGGGCACCTTAGAGAGGTTTTCACCCGTAGATATGTCCTTTATTTTTACTATTTTATTGTCAAGAGGTGCCTTTCGGTTTTCACCTAGAGACGTTTCACTTTTTGTTTTATTCTTATTTTTACTTTTGCGACTAGAGGACGGAGTAGTCTCGCCGAAGTATGTTGTGCAGTCTAAATCAATGGCAAATCTTGATTTGTGGTCCCCACTAGGTATGCCTTCTCATAATCCCATAAATTCAGCAATTGCCTCATCATTCTAAAATGTGTCCAGTGTTGGTAGTCCTTGTTGGTCCCAATTGACTAGCTCAGGGTAAACTAAGGTAATGCCATCGTCCATGTTGGTGAATTGGGGTGAGGATGCGGACAACATGCAGACATATTTAGTAATGTTGTAGATGAGATTATCATCATCCAACTCTACATCAGACTCTATCCAATATTCTCCTTCACTAGTGTCATATTCGTTGTCAAAATAAGGAGTGAAGGTTTTAGAGCCCTAATTATGAATGTTGTCTGATACTTCAGATGGATTGGACCGAATGGGTTCAGATGATGGGTGTTGGACATCATGGGAAGTGGTAATGGGACTTTGACTATTTGGTGCCTGTTTAATTTTGAATGTTTACCAAAACTATTGTTCAGAGGTCAGTTCCCTTGGTTTGACAAACAAATCATCAAGACAACAGTCACTTAGGGATCAGTCTGAGCCAAATTCCCACTCTTGGGAGTCTATTTCAGTGAGGGTTTCCTTAGTAGTCTCAACACTATCCAAAGCATGTTCTTGCTCATTTGAAAGTCCAGAGGTACGTGGATTGTCATTGTCGGGTGATCCAAACCCTAATCCAAGATACTTCAGAATTTGAAAAGTTTCTATGGGTTCCCTTCGGCCAGTTTTATTTCTTCCTAGGCCACTAGTACCATCGTAGCCTTTAGCCTTCATGATGTCAAAACCCTTGCCATACTTTTGAACTGGTAATGGGGGTAGTTTGACAGTATCCTTATATATCCATCCTGTAATGTCAGTAAGGTTTTCCTTACTCATGTCTCCCCACTTGATAAAAACTATTTTCAGTGGAACTTTGAAAGTTTCCTGAGGTTCCATTCTGAAACATGGCCAACCATAGTCCTTTGGAGACCTGGGCATTGTTATGTTGTATGTTGTGTGCAGTTTGAATTCTTCGCAGCCAAGGTCCTAGATTTTGATAGTGGATTCAGTCTTAGGTCTAGTGGAAGGTGGTGGTATGGTGTGGATGGAGTGAATGTGGAAGATGACATGAGTGTGTATGGGTCGACATATATGGATGACGAGGAGCCAGATGCTTCTCGGTTAATAGGTACTCAATTTTCAGAGATACCCCTTAAGTTTGCACAATATTGGAAAGGGTCGGGGTCTCCATATATGGTTATTTATGTGCCATCAAATGGAAACTTTAGGCACTGGTGGTATGGGGATGGAACAAATTTTAAGGCATGAATCCATGGATGGCCTAGTAAGATGTTATATGGTAGTTCCAAATCCAAGACCTGGCAAGTTGTGTCCATAATGACCGGTCCCACTCTGATTGGGAGAGAGATAACACCCCGTGAAGAGTGTTCCTCATCATCGTATGCTTTGATCACTATACTCTTCATTGGGTCTACACACGCATCAGAGAACTCTAGAGCCTTAACCAGTTTGAGGGAGCATATATTCAATCCTGCTCCACCATCTACTAAAACCCATCTAACTTTGTGCTTGTGGAAAAAATTTTCTATGTGCAATGCATCATTGTGGTTGGTTTTAGGTGATGGGTAATCTTGATCCGAGAAGGTGAAATGGTGAGGTGTAGTGAGATATCCCACCATGGTTTCAAATTGATTGACATCGATGTCCTTGGGGACTGATGACTCAAGCAAGGTTTTATCTAGGATTTCTTTGTGTGCGAGGGATATGCGATGCAGCTCAAGTATAGAGATTTGTGTGGGAGTCTTTCCTAGCTGGTCAATGAGGTTGAACTAACTTTTGGGTTTCCACTGCTTTATGGTCGGGATAGGTTGTGATTGTTTAGCAGGTGGGATAGGTTGTGACTGTTTAGTAGATGGGCCTGGTATGGTGATTTTGGCTTGTCTAGCAGGAGGTGGACCAGCTATAGTGACCTTGCCACTGTGAGTAGTGGCATTACATTGGGGTGCTCTCCTGACCGTAATGGTATTGATGTATTCATTATCAGTTTAGACATTGTTTATAATAGATCCACCAGAATAGTCGTACTTGACTTGAGCAAAGTTGGCTTCATTATTATGTATCTGTGGACCTGATGTGGGAGCCTTATGAGAACCATGGTCCTGCAGTGGATTCTTATAGATAGTATGATCTAAATTGGAGGAAAATTGAGATCCACCTACTTCAATGACACGACTTTCGATAAGATCTTGTATTAGGTTTTTCAATTGTCGACAGTTGGAAGTTGTATGTCATTTTCCTTGATGGTATTCACAAAATGCATTGTCATTCCACCATGATGGTTTGAATTGTCCTAGGTCATATGATTTTGGTTCTTGGAGTGTAATGACCCCATTCTGGATACATTTCTTAAGGACTTCTTCAATGGGTTCACCCAAAGGAGTGTATGTGTGACCTTTAGGAAATTGTCTCATCTGACGGTATTGTCCCTGGTTATTTTGACTATTCTGATTGTTGTAAGGGACATTAGGAGGGAGTGTCGATGTCGCTATTGGTTGGTGTTGTTGTTGAACCCCTTTTAGGGCTAGTACAGGACCCACAATGTTTGCAGTCTTGGCGTCAACAACACCATCATTTGTAACGTGTTTATTTTTTATCCAGTATTTGTTCTTGTCAGTGGTTGGATTGACATTTGTGTTTTTGGAACCATATCGTAATTCTCCCTTTGCAATAAGGGCTTTCTCAATTTGGACCCCTTTTTCGACTAAACCTGTGAAGTTTGTGCAACAATGTATTTGCAATGCATATTTTAGGGGCCCCAAAAGTGTTTGAACAAACATGTCAACTTTCTCCCTTTTGGGGATGTCAATGTGACATTGACTAGCAAGGCTTCTCAATTTTTGTAAAAATGGGATAAATGTCTCTCCAACATCCTCTTGTGTGAGATTGCATAAGCTAGTGATGGAGGTGTCCATGTCGATGTTGTACGCATAGTTTTTTATGAATTTTCATTTAAGCTTATCCCATGTCTAGATATCCTTTTGTGTGGAAAACCATTCAAGGGCTTGACCCACCAGACTTTTAGAAAAAATTCTCATCAAGTATGTTTGTTCATAGGTGATGTCCATACAATTGGTTGCAAATTCGCAAACATGTTCAATGGGGTTTGTCTTGCCTCTATATTTTGTGAAGTTAGGTGACACATATCCTGGAGGAAATGGAGGCATGTATATGCTCATGTCAAATGGGTATACATTTAAGTCATATGATATTTCCAATTTCTAGCCTGAAATGTATATGTTTTGGATAGTTTTTTCTAAACCCATCAGTCTTGTTTGGAGGGCATCCACAATAGGGTCATTTATGTTTCTATATGTTGGATTGCCTAGTACACCATAGGTCCCTGTTTGTTGTGTGTGAATATTGGTGTATTGTGGCGATATGGATTGTTGTGGTATGTATGACGTGTGTGGGTTGACGTGTTGTTGATATTGAAAGTTATGATTGGGTGCATGTTGGTGAGTATGAATGTTAGATGAGTAGGTTGGGATGTGTCCCCCAACCATGTGTTTTGTTATTTGGGGAATGTGATGACCATGAATGCTATGATGCGTTAATGGTGCCATGGGTTGTGTTACTTGGCCACCTTGTGCGAATTGTTGGGTTTGCACAAGGGGAATGTTTGTATTTGTACCTTGGGAGGCAATGATATGTGACTGTGTTGTCGTGTTAACGTTTGATTATTGTCCTTAGATAAAAATGCGTCCCTTGCCCCCTCCCAAAGTATTTTGTGAAATACCACTGAGCGGATATGTCAAAGGTGTACTCATGGTAATAGATGGAGCTATCAAGGGGGGGTTGTTATGACTTGATGATGCCCCCATGGCATTTATCGTAGTGGTAAAAAGAGGATTGGAGTAATTTTCCCATATTGTTGAGGAGCCAAGGTTGGTTCCAGCTGATTGGGAAAATGTCGTGGATGTTGTGGGCATTGTGGATGATTGTGATCCTCCAATAGATGTAGTATGTATTGTGTTGGAGGTGTTTGGGATGTTGGAGGTAGCATGTACTGTCGTCGTGGTGTCAAAGAAAGTATTGCTCGTAGTGTTGGGAGGTTGACCACTATGTGACATGTTATGTGCGTTGTTGTTATTAGGGTCAGGAGGTGTCACATTTATCGTGTTAATGTCAAATCCTTGAGGTAATTTGGCTCCTTCACTCAAGAGTATAGCCAAGTATCTGTCTCTATCATGACAGACCATTGTTTCAACGAATTGAGAGGCTTCTGGGTCTTGTGCTATTGCCTCTAAATTTTCCTCCAATATTTGACCATTTTCATCTTTTTGCAAAAAAAGTTCAAATGCACTGTTTGATGAGGATTGCATTGTCACTGGAGGTTGATTGTTTGAATTGGAAAATGGATCGTAAAAGGTCCAGTTTGAGTCATTTGCAGGATTATCGATAGTGGAAATGGGGTCTTGTCAAAAGTTTGCCATTTGTCTTTGTTGTTTTTGAAGTCTGGTTTCCACCATAAATGAGATTGCTCAAATAAAAAGGAATGACAACTAAATATAGTGATGACGCTATGCAAGGTCTAAATTCAAAATGACAACTAGGATGACTAATGTTTTTGGATTTTTTGTGAATAGGATATGCAGTGTGAAGACTTAAAATGCAATTTTAAGATAAGGGTACCTAAGCACTTCTAAGCACAACCTTTGTTTTCGATTTTGGTTACTAGAGGACTTTGTTGAAAATGACAAGGTGACAAGGTCTAAATGACTAGTGAGGTTTCCTAACTAGACTTTTGAGTTGGAAAAATCACACAAAAGCGGACAATGACTAAAAAAAGGGTTTGATAACTTAGTCCAAAAGAGCCTAGTTTTGAAAATAATGATGTTGCAAATTGTGCTGAGGTTTACCTAATTCTAAGGATGTAAAAATGTGAACCTAGGGACAAGCTAGTGTCGAATGTATGCAACTAAAATAATGAAGGCTGTAACCTATGGTAATGAATGCAAACTAGTGGTCAAGACTTTGAGCAATTTCAAGTTTGGTTTCTAACAGAATCTTCTTGGAAATAGTCTTTGGCAAATGACTGAGAAGATTAAGACTTCAGATTTTACATTTCTATGAAGTTTTAAATAGTGACAGGAAAATGCATCGTTTGAGGTGCCAGTTGCGTCGGGGTTTTGTGAATGTGGCTCAAGTTCAGCAAATGCTACTCGAAAATAGACAAATGCAACTTAGTTTATCAGATGTGACTCAAGGACAGTCAGTTGTGTCTTGGTTTTGCATATGCGCATCTGAAGTGTTCAGATGCATCACAACGCATACAGATGCAGCATTTTAAATGTCAACTGTGGTTTAACAGAGCAATTGTGGTGCATAAAATCGATTGTGGTTCAATAGATGTGGTACAGTTTTCTTTCAAATTGATTTTCTTGTCATTTTGATTGCAAGTTTGATATGTTTGGTGTTGAATGTTTTGTTTAAAACTGTGATGAAACTAGAAAGCACTTGACAAACACAGTGTTTTGATAAGTAACCAAACACACATCAGATAAGCACAATACTAGGTTAGGCCATGACAGTATTCGCTAGATTCCATGCGGGTTTCCCCAACCGCATATCTATAGCGTGTAAATTCAGAAGCTTGGCTGCATGGGCTCCCCCTTATAGTGCACTCTCTTCTTAGACCAACCAAGTTTCCAACCCCCATGAGACTCCCATGGTGAGCTGATCACATCTACTACAAACTGCGAAAGTGTGGATGCCTTCACACCGACCGGTGTTGCGCTAGCAAATAGAGGGTTTTTGGCCTACTACACAAGAGTTTTTAGTTCGGGACCCCCGTTCGAGTGGCCATACATGGGGTAAGAGATTAATCACCATTAAGGTGGCACTCTAGCCTAAAGAGGTTAAGCTTAACATGGTTTAAGGGAGTACAACTCCGTCCATATGACACATCCGCACAAGCAACTTTAGGTTTTCCCTTAAGGTTTACATTTATATACCAGTTGGGGGTAGGTTAGCTTTAGCTCTGTTTCTAGTTTGAGTCGCGTTGGGGTGATGAAATCCCCAGGCAGGCCCAATTTCTAGAGTTGGTAACCGTTTCCCTTACACCCAAGATCGCCTAAAAGCGTGAGGGGAGAGGATACTCCGATATACCAAGTCAGGGTAATAATAGATAAAAATGGGTCTGGTTTTCTGATCACAAGGTTTTCACCAAGTGAGAGCATACTCACCTACCATTTTGCAAACACATTTAAGCAAAGCAGACATGAATGTTCTTTTTTATGTGCACTAAAATTAAATGTTTGCTAATCTATGAAAAAAATAAGCACAATGTTTGTTTTATTCTGTCTTTGACATTCGAATCTGCAAACAAAAGATTAGTAGTTTCCTTATGAAATGATCTTCGACACACGAATAGTAACTGCCACATGCTGCAAATGAATATTAGTAACACAAAACCCTAAGCTAGCTAACATGCAGGAAATAACCAAATTAAAAAGAAATGCGAAAAACAGCAAAAAAAAAAATTGAATGTAAACTAACATAAAATCTTACCAGACGATTGCGTCGCAATAGAGCGATTGCGTCTCTATTTGTATCAGATGCGTCTCGATATTGCAAATGTGGCTTTCCCGAGGTCGATTGCATCACGACATAGTGATTGCAACATTTCTGTTGTCAGATGTGTCGCGACCCATCAGATGTGTCATGATTTAAAAAAAAGCAGTTGCGTCGCTCCATACCTGTACCTGCAAAACAACAGAAAACACAAAAAAACGTACAGAAATAACTAGAAAAATAGAGTCAGGTTCACCAATGTATTTAATGTAAAACTAGATGGGTTAGCTTATTAGATAATAAACATCAAAAATCCAAAGAGGCTATCAAGAACAATGGAAAATCACAACAAAGAACGATTATACCTTCCTTTCCTTCCATGCTTCACCTTCATAGCACCTTCTAGTTTGCAGCAAGTCAATGAGGCCCTCAGATTTCAGATTGAGCAACCTACAATAATGCCAAAGCCCTATGCAAATGTTGAAGGATTTATCTAAAATTAATGACTTCACAATAGACTACAAATGACAATAATAGTAGCCTAAGTTGACAGAAAAAGCATGATCCCCAAAATAAGAACAAAATTGCCATTTTATAGAAACTGCAATTTCAAATGTGTGGCCAGGATGAAGAGATGACAAATACCCTAGAATCAATGGCCAAGATTCTGCAAGATAATCCCTAATTAGGGTTAAGGAGAAATCTTTAAATGAGAGGTCAAGATGCAATTTGAGAAAATCACATCAATGGTGGAGAATAAATGAGATAAATTAATTAGAAAATAAAGATTTTTGAAAATCAAGAAGATAAAGATTGTCTGATTTGTGAGATTTGAAAAATCAAGAAGATAAGAGTTGTACTGAAGATCATATTTGGAAAATCAAGAATCTGCCTGATTACTTGATTTTTGGAAGATTAGTTACTATTTTGAATTAAATTAATTCAAAATAATGATTTTATGAGACAATAAATAATATTTTTCAGATTATTTACCAAAATGGACTGACAGTTAAGATTGTGATGACATTTTAAATAATTTCATTTATTTAAAATGAGAGGAATATTAATTTTGACAATTAAATAATTAAAGATAATTATTTAATTTAGAAGATAAGATTAATTAATTAAATAAATTAATCAATTCATTTAATTATGACAGTTAGTGACATATTAAATAAATAAATAAAACTTATTTATTTAATAATTAGAAAGAAATATATGACAAGGGTAATTAAATAAATTAAGAAATTTATTTAAGGGAAGACTTAGACAATTAATGACGTATTTAATAAATAAATAAAATTTATTTATTTAATAATCATGAAGAATACAAAGACATGAATTAATTAAACAATTATAAATTATTTAATTAATAGTCGAATGTGGACCAAGGACATAATTAAGTGTCATAATTATGCTAGGATGAAAGTGGTAAAAATGAAGCTTGCAGGCCTAGGTCATTTTTAGGTGTCTACACCACCAAATAGGTATTTGTCAGATCCATCTTCCTCGAGCGAGGGAAATTTAGGAAGAGAAGAGGAAAGCAAGACATGTAGTATGTCTAAAAGAGGGAGATCAACTAGAGGTAAAAAGATTAGAAGAGAATTCTGTAAATACATGAATTTTTTTCTTGTTGAAGGGGGGTCATTTTCTTATGATGATGAGAGCATAGGTGATGTCGAGGTACCCTTGAGGTACAAACATCTACAGAAACAATGGGTACCCAAGGAACTTCCTCCAATAAACACCAATTTTTGTGTCAATGAGAGGATATATCGCATAGCACCATCGTCATTACATGGTTTGGGCCTATTTTGCATGGACGACATAAAGGTTTATTATGACAAAGTTACTAAATTGATGAAGTATGTTGGACTCTATTACAATTACAAAAATTGGATACAACTAGTTCGATATACACAAAGTATGCGTAGGTATGCACTATCAACAAATTATATACAACTAAAAGATAAGGATCAAAATAAAGGAGTGGCTATGTACATTGATGGAGGGCCAAAAGCATCAGGGAATATTGTAGGGTTAATAAATAGTACACTACCTGGGTCAACAAATAAGCAACCCAATTGCATATTCGAGGCGCACGAGGGAGACTGTGTATTCGTATGTGCGATAAAATCAATAACTACAGGGGAAGAGTTGCTAATTGATTACAATTTGAATCACTTAGTTACAAACATAGTTACTATGGGGGTGGTACATACTATGTACCATTTTACCCAACCTCCAATTAATGACTCCAATATACCATTTTATTCTTTCTTTCTTTTTCATAAGTCTATTGTTTTCATTTTGGTAATGTTTTTTATATTTAATTTTTGTCATAGGGGGACATTGATCATACAGAGAAGGCTCTGGCCCAGAGCACAAATTGCGATGTATCTTCAGATGCTTCTACCTAACAGGTTTACCTCATTGTAATTGTACAAATTAGATACGAGCAAAATATTTTATTATTATGTTTTTTTCATAAGTTTTTTGGGTTAATTTCGATAATATTTTTAATATTCTTGTTGCAGTCAACTGATCGGGGAAAGGCACCAACAGTAGAGGAGAGCATCCACAGTGAGGTACAGTCAATATTTTTTGATGATAACATGGCTTATTCAGCAAACCCTTTTGATACGATAAAGAAGCTCATGAAAATATGCAATGAAGAAATGACTCAGTTGATGTTCAAAATGCCTCAAACAGATGAGATAAGAGAGAGGGTTAAAGTATTGACAGAGAGATTACAAAACTTGCAAGTAAGTTGTCATGAGGTCTTTAATTATAACATAAGTTCATTCATGGTTTTATATTTTGTACTCTTTTATGTCATGAACTAAAATATGTGTTGTTTTTATAGGGTTATTTTCCTCCTCATGATGCTCCTGGCAATGATCAGGGTACTGTGAGTGCTTCCCAAGGAGTAAGGGTTGGTACAAGTGTCCATCCTGATCTTCCTAGGCATACATCACATTATCTAACCCTATCATCCATGCCTATATTGTCATTTTAAATGTTGGCAACACATACCATGTAGGCATCCATTAACGCACCCTCTGGTAGCAAACAAATACTAGAACATGTGTCAGGACATGTACCTGGGGATGCAGAGGCCACTAGTACTAGTGATGTTTTAGTAGCATTTCCTGGATCTTCGCATATTACTAGTACGATAACATTTCCGGTCACACTTGTGGTGACCAAGGATTTCGTTCCCATAAAAATAGAGAAGGTCCTAGGTACTTTAAAATGTTTTAATTATTATTCTATATAATCCAATTGAAATTTACTTATTGATCACTCTTTTTAGACTATTGATCCCATGATCATTTTGTAGGAAATGATGTTTTTTATAAACATCCAAGTGATATTACATTGAGCTTCTTCAGTGCCCACCATATGTACATGGTGGAATGCCCAAAATGAAGATTTAAAAAGATGAGCTCATTAACCATTTAGACAGTTATTCTAAGGATAAAATATTCACCAACCAAGGTCCTTAAGAAAGCCGGTACCTATCTAAAGTATGTGAGGGACCAATATAGGTCACAGCTTAGAGAAGAACAAAAGTACGAGTGTCCCCCCATGATTCTAGATAGGAGTGGAAGGACCGTAAGTCCATGGAAAGGAGAAGGATGAAAAGAAAAAGGAAAGACACCACCAGGCCAAGGAAGGTATGTGATATAGAAGCATAAATCTGCAAAAAATCTTTATTAATCACGATTTAAGAAAAAAGTTGCAGGCTGGACGATTTTTTCCCTGATTTTTTGAAAAAATCATTGACTTTTTGGTCAATGATTTTTTTCTGTTTCAAACTTCAAAATTTCCAAAAAAACTTGTTTAAAATCTGCAAAAAATGTGAATAAAATTGAGTTGATTTTCACACAAAAAAAACCATGAGACCAGGGCTTGTTGCTTACCATTATGCTTTGATAGATTTTTTCCAAGCATCCATAGGATATTTGAAAGCACCCATTTTAAACCTTTAGCCATAGCAGCAAGTCAATGAACTGTCTGATAAAATGCTTCGGTAGACATGTATGAAAAATGCAATAGCATAGACAAGGAAATGAACAGCTTGAAAAAAATTTCTCAAAGAAATGTAGTCACATGGTGATGGAATGCCATGATGAATGCCATGACAAGCAAATTTCCATGGATTGTCATGGCATTCCATCACCATGAGACTGCATTTCTTTTAGGCATTTTTTCAAACAACTCATTGCCTTGTCTATGTTATTGCTTACTATTATCATTTGGTAGATTTTTTCCAAGCATCCATAGCTTGTTCGAAAGCACCTATTTGAGGTTTTTACTTTTTAGCCATAGCATGAAGGCGTTGAACTGTTTGATAAAATGCTTTGGTAGACATGTATGAAAAATGTGGTAGTACAGCGTAGTGCGAACTATTTCAAAAAATGCTTCAAAAAAATGTGGTCTCATGGTGATGGAATGTTCTAACTAATGCCATGACAAGCAAATTTCTATGGATTGTCATGGCATTCCATCACCATTGAGACCACATTTCTTTGAGGCTTTTTTTCAAACAATTTGCTGCCATTTCTATGCTATTGCTTATTAGTATGCTTTGATATATTTTTTCCATGCATACATAGCTTGTTTGAAAGCACCTATTTTAGGCTTTAGCCATAGCAGCAAGGCAATGAACTGTTTGATAAAATGCTTTGGTAGACATGTATGAAAAATGTGGTAGCATAGACAAGGCAGTGAACTGCTTGAAAAAAATGTCTCAAAGAAATGTAGTCTCATGGTGATGGAATGCCATGACGAATGCCATGACAAGCAAATTGCTATGGATTGTCATAGCATTCCATCACCGTGAGACTGCATTTCTTTTAGGAATTTTTTCAAACAATTCACTTCCCTTGTCTATGCTATTAAGCTTACTATTATGCTTTGGTACATTTTTCCAAGCATCCATAGCTTCTGTTTGAAAGCACCGCTTGAGGTTTTTACTTTTAGCCATAGCATGAAGGCGTTGAACTATTTGATAAAATGCTTTGGTAGACATGTATGAAAAATGTGGTAGCATAGAAAAGGTAGTGAACTATTTGAAAAAATGCTTCAAAAAAATGTGGTCTCATGGTGATGGAATGCCATAACTAATGCCATGACAAGCAAATTGCTATGGATTGTCATGGCATTCCATCACCATGAGACCACATTTATTTGAGGCATTTTTTGAAACAGTTCACTACCTTGTCTATGCTATTGCTTACTATTATGCTTTGATAGATTTTTTCCAAGCATCCATAGCTTGTTTGAAAGCTCCTATTTTAGGCTTTTAGCCATAGCAGCAAGGCAGTGAACTGTTTGATAAAATGCTTTCGTAGACATGTATGAAAAATGCAGTAGCATAGACAAGGCAGTGAACTACTTGAAAAAAATGTCTCAAAGAAATGTAGTCTCATGGTGATGGAATGCCATGATGAATGCCATGACAAGCAAATTGCTATGGATTGTCATGGAATTCCATCATCGTGAGATTGCATTTCTTTTAGGCATTTTTTCAAACAATTCACTGCCTTGTCTATGTTATTGCTTACTATTATGCTTTGGTAGATTTTTTCCAAGCATCCATAACTTGTTCGAAAGCACCTGTTTAAGGTTTTTACTTTTTAGCCATAGCATGAAGGCGTTGAACTATTTGATAAAATGCTTTGGTAGACATGTATGAAAAATGTGGTAGCATAGAAAAGCTAGTGATATATTTGAAAAAATGCTTTAAAAAAATGTGGTCTCATGGTGATCGAATGCCATAACGAATGCCATGACAAGCAAATTTCTATGGATTGTCATGGCATTCCATCACCATGAGACCACATTTCTTTGAGGCATTTTTTGAAACAGTTCACTGCCTTGTCTATGCTATTGCTTACTATTATGCTTTGATAGATTTTTTCCAAGCATCCATAACTTGTTTGAAAGCACTCATGACTTTTAGCCATAGCAGCAAGGCAATGAATGATTTGGATAAAAATCTTTGGTAGACATGTGTATGAAAAAATGCAGTAGCATAGACAAGGCAAAGGCAGTGAACTGCTTGAAGAAAATGTCTCAAAGAAATGTAGTCTCATGGTGATGGAATGCCATGACGAATGCCATGACAAGAAAATTTCTATGGATTGTCATGGAATTCCATCCATCATCGTGAGATTGCATTTCTTTTAGGCATTTTTTCAAACAATTCACTGCCTTGTCTATGTTATTGCTTACTATTATGCTTTGGTAGATTTTTTCCAAGCATCCATAACTTGTTCGAAAGCACCTGTTTAAGGTTTTTACTTTTTAGCCATAGCATGAAGGCGTTGAACTATTTGATAAAATGCTTTGGTAGACATGTATGAAAAATGTGGTAGCATAGAAAAGCTAGTGAACTATTTGAAAAAATGCTTTAAAAAAATGTGGTCTCATGGTGATCGAATGCCATAACGAATGCCATGACAAGCAAATTTCTATGGATTGTCATTGCATTCCATCACCATGAGACCACATTTCTTTGAGGCATTTTTTGAAACAGTTCACTGCCTTGTCTATGCTATTGCTTACTATTATGCTTTGATAGATTTTTTCCAAGCATCCATAACTTGTTTGAAAGCACCTTTTAGACTTTTAGCCATAGCAGCAAGGCAATGAATGATTGGATAAAATTCTTTGGTAGACATGTATGAAAAATGCAGTAGCATAGACAAGGCAGTGAACTACTTGAAAAAAATGTCTCAAAGAAATGTAGTCTCATGGTGATGGAATGCCATGAAAAATTCCATAACAAGCAAATTATTATGGATTGTCATGGCATTCCATCACCGTGAGACTACATTTCTTTTAGGAAATTTTTCAAACAATTCACTACCTTGTCTATGTTATTGATTACTATTATGCTTTGGTAGATTTTTTCCAAGCATCCATAGCTTGTTCGAAAGCACCTATTTGAGGTTTTTACTTTTTAGCCATAGCATGAATGCGTTGAACTGTTTGATAAAATGCTTTGGTAGACATGTATGAAAAATGTGGTAGCATAGAAAAGGTAGTGAACTATTTCAAAAAATGCTTCAAAAAAATGTGGTTTCATGGTGATGGAATGGCATAACGAATGCCATGACAAGAAAATTGCTATGGATTGTCATGGCATTCCATCACCATGAGACCCCATTTCTTTGAGGCATTTTTTGAAAAAGTTCACTACCTTGTCTATGCTATTGCTTACTATTATGCTTTGATAGATTTTTTCCAAGCATCCATAGCTTGTTTGAAAGCACTTATTTTAGGCTTTTAGCCATAGCAATAAGGCAGTGAACTGTTTGATAAAATACTTTGGTAGACATGTATGAAAAATGTGGTAGTGTAGACAACTATCACCATCTGATATGTATGTAGTTGTAGTATGTTTTGTGCAATGTAATCAGTGATATGAATATAAACAAATAAAATATATTTTCTATAATTCACGGATTGAACTCTGTATTTTATATGCTCTCAATGTTTGTATGCTATGGAAATACCACTAATTTTTTTTTTAAAAGTAGTATGCTATGTTTGATACTATCAACAATGTAATTATATACTAATTACTCTTTCTTTTTACATAATCTAACGTATTTCAAACTTTTCTTAGGCTTCCCGACACATCAAAGGAAACAAAGGCAAGACTAGAAAAGCATGGGCAACACAAACTTGGCTCTGGTGGTTATATGAAATTAGCCGCATGAATTATAAGTATCAATAAATGAAATATTGCATCCAAATTATAATAAATTGAAATTTTTTTTTGTTTTATCACACCATAGAAGCAAAATTCATGATCTTCTACAAAAATGTAGGGCTCTGAATTCAACAGAGTTCCCACAGAAGAGGACCTGAAGATTTCCTTCCAGGAAAGCTATGGAGCCATGGCTGAATGCTTAAGAGTCTTGACCGGGCAAACACAATCTTCCATTGCATCTGACATGTAGGTAAATAAACTCAATAAAGTTTATTTAAAATTGAATACTTGTGCAATCTATTCAATATTAATTTCCACCATAAAGTAATTAAATGCCTATTTATTTTAAACATTCAAGCATTGATAATACTGCACATGACATTGGAATGCAGCCCAGTGAGGGTGGAGCAGAACGTGCAAATGAAGGTCATGGTGTGCATCCCAGTACTTTAGGGCATGTAGAGCATGATCAACATGTTGAGCATGATCAGGCTAGAGAAGATCAGGAATATGATGTGGCCCCATCAGGTAAAGAGGACCACTCTAAAGTTATTTTAAACATATTTAATTGCAATTGGTGTATTAATTAATGTAACCTTTAGGTGTTTCAACTTTGGGGCATGTGGTAGTGATCAACATGTTGAGCATGATCGGGCTAGAGAAGATTAGGAACATGATGTGGCCCCATCAGATAAAGAGGACCACCCTCATGTTCTCTTAAACATATTTAATTTCAATTGGTGTATTAATTAATGTAAGCTTTTGTGTTTCAGCTGAGATCAAGGGTAGAGGGTGTTCAACATGTTGACATGAGTCTATAATAACAAAGTTTAAAGGAACACAATGTGGACATAGGGTAAAGAGAACCACTCTAATGTTCTTTTAATTAATCAAATACTTGTAACAATAATAATAAGAGCATATCAATTTAACATTTCTTTCTTATTGCTTAGCGAGATCCCCTTGAGCGACATCCGCATCATGAAGCGGAACAACTACTACGTACATTAAGATCACAGTAAGAATTAAAACAACTAAAGGGGCAATATTGATTTAGAAAATGATACTCCCACTTGACTTTATGTAGCTTTGAAAAGAAACAAAAAGTGATTGTAATCATATCATGACATTATATTTTGCGATAATATGTAAAAACTGAAATAATGGAATATTATATGTTAATGAATGAATGTGAATATGTTAATTAATGAATGTTATATGTTAATGAATGAATGTTATATGTTATTAATGGATGAATGAATGATTAATGTTATATGATTGGGTATGGGGAATTGAGAGTGATGTGAGGGGGAGGGGGGAGGGGCCAAATGGGTTTCCACCATCATGTGGTTGGCCTTGTTAAGTAGAGAATATTAAACTATTCTTGAAACAAAGAGAAGCTCAATAAGGTAATGCACTTTTCAATATAAGAAATGCATCATTTAGGCTTATCAAGTGTATCATTATGTATGTTATGATCAGTCGTCAGTCTCTGCAATGGTACATTTCCACGACTATATATATATATATATATATATTTAAAATTGCTTCTTCGTCACAATTTCGACAACAACCACCGACGAATCAGCAGAAAGGCTCGATGAAGTTGCTATAGCTACAATGACAATTTTGTCATAACTCCCTGCCCATTTCGTCACCCTTCTGATGATCTTTCGGTGTTGCTACCACGCTACTTCCTACCCATTTTGTTGCACTTTCAATGAACTTTTGGTGTTCTTCTAATGCTATTCCTTGCTAATTTCATTGCAAAGTCGATGAACTCTTGGTGTTGTTTCGATGCTACTACTTGCCTATTTCGTCACACATTCGATGAACTTTTGGTGTTGTTTCGACACTACTACTTGCCTATTTTGTTGCAATTGTGACGAATGTCTTCTATTGTTTCAACGCTACTGCTTGCCCATTTCCTCAAACCGGTGATGAACTTCTAGTGTAATTCATCCGTGGATACACAAAATTTTCGTTGATATTCCGATGAAATCTTGAGGTATTTCATGATGCTATCAACCGATGATTCTTCACAGTTATTTTGATGTTTAATTTGTCATCATCCTTTCGACGAAAAAGTAGCGACGAAAATATTTTCGCCATTGCGTCCCTCTTCCAACAAAGATTTGTCGAACGACTGATGAATGCCTATCAGAAAATGGTGTCAAATACAGTAGTGTGGGATAGAGTGGGAGAGGGAGTGGGAGATTGGGAGAGTGGGAGATAGGGAGGGAGAGACTGGGAGAGACTGGGAGAGGGTGGGAGAGTGGG
This sequence comes from Sequoia sempervirens, assembly GCA_007258455.2. Taxonomy (NCBI): domain Eukaryota; kingdom Viridiplantae; phylum Streptophyta; class Pinopsida; order Cupressales; family Cupressaceae; genus Sequoia; species Sequoia sempervirens. Next base: position 35,158 of record VDFB02178558.1, read on the forward strand.
AGAGTTGGGGAGAGGGTGAGAGAGTGTGGGAGAGTGGGATAGTGGG
>VDFB02178559.1:0-20336 GCA_007258455.2 Sequoia sempervirens
CATTTGAAAAACCCTTAAGGTCAGCAAGGGGGTAGGAAACTCACTGTTAAAATCTCCACTTTACTATGCAAGGTTTGAGCTTTATTATCGTGTCATTGCTCAACCTCTTTTTGACTTTCACATCTCAAGTGACTATCATTCTTCTTACTGTAGATTGCATTTACAAATGTCACTAAGCTACATAGTGTGCTTGTTATTGGCTACAATCTTAGATTGCAAGATTTTGTTATTAGCTACAATGTCTCAATATTACGGTATTACAACCTCACTAATCCTTCAGAGTTATTGTTTATGTTCCTAAGGAGGCCTAGGGTTTGTACCCTAATCATGCTCACCCTGTGCTTACGTAGCAACCTTAAATCTTGGGTCAGAAAATTAGTTGTCTTGACAAAGTTGTGGTATGATCTTGGATTGTATCCTAGAGTGTGTGGGAAGCTTGTGTTTGATCATTAAGGTATGTAAACCTGATCAGGAAATGTATCCTATATAGCATGGGTCTTGCTTTAATACTTTCCATAATGGTTATTAGCATATCACATTATTATAGTTTGTGGTAACCCAAGATTTCATTCAAGTATGTAACAAACTTGGTTTGTAGTTTAAGCTATACACTTTTAAGTAACATTCATAAGGTTTAGAAAATCTTGATCACTCTCTAGAATAGCCCATTAAACATGGGTTGTGCTTGAATGCACTACATAATTGATATAACACAACCACTCTGCATATCAACCAGAGTTATAGGCTCTTTATTGCAGCAAGAGGTAATCACTCTTCGATCATGCTATAATTACATCCTAACCTGTTAAACTTGAGACAACCTGAATGCACCCAATGATGATTGACACCTACATTATACAACCTGAATTAACTACATTATATGAGTGCTTCCATTTCTATCACAACATAGCCACATTAAACTTGGGTCACACATGAATGCATCCTGTATTTGTTATAGCACAACTATGCCACATGACCAATAGAGTTATGGATCACATAATTACAATCACAAGAATTTGTTCCTTGGTTGTGATCTTATGGTGATTCCACACAAAAAAATCTGGACATGAAATTCTCAAAACCCTAAACCTCTAAAAATGAAATATGATGAGATGTTGCTTTAAAATATGATTTTCAAACCTGGAACTACAAATATGACTTCACAACTGAATTCTGCAAAAAGACAATGACTACCCTCAACCTGGCGATATCTTCTTGAATTTTTTATGATTTTTCCCAAGAAAATCATCCTTAGTTCTCCACAAACTGTCTCAAGTAGAGCAAAACACTGTCGCAATAAATCAACGAACTCGCTTTTCTTTTGTTGGCCACAATTTGGTTTTTTTCTTATTTTTCATGTTTGTCAAAATTTCGACGAAACTGATAGTCAACATTTCGACGAAACCCAGGTTCGTCGAAATTTTGACGAACGTCGGGGATAAACTTTTAAAAAATTGAAAATTACACATCAAATTTTACAAGCACCCGACGATACATCAAATTATACATATTTCTTCGGACATTTTCGTCGGATTTTGCAGTCAAATGAGTTAGTAATAGTGGAAAGAGAAAAGAAGTTTGAGGGACAATGCATAGTCTAGTGGCCTTATGAATTTAGGGTAGACTTGAAGAAGATAATCCTCCATAGGGAATTTTTTGATAACCTATAAATGACTCAAATAAGAAGTCCTTAAAGTGAATAGTGATAAGGTAAAATAAAATATATTGGTGTTGCATAATAATCATCAAGTTGGTAGCCTACATGCATATTAAGATAGTGAAAAGAGATATAGTGAGAACATGGTCATATAGTCATGGAAAATTGACTATTTTTTATTGATTAATGTCATGTATGTAAATCTCTTTGAGGTAAAGATGCAGACTCATAAAAATTATAAGAGAAAAAATGAAAGTCAACAACCAAATCATAAGAGGACAGTGGTAAGACAATCTACAATGATGCTAGGGGTTGATACTCCTGAGATTGTTGCATCAAATGGAAAAAGGCCTCTTCTATAAACCTATGATGATAGTGAATATAAAAGGACCATCAAAGTGTATGAAAGTCCATGAAAAGATATTAGGACCTAATACCCTTGCTCACATGTGAATGGCCCTACACACGCAATGAAATCCATATTAAGAGTGTGTTATTTAATTTTAAGAGAAAAACACCTATGTGAAAACACTTCATAGACTAGTATAAATTTTACAAGGTAATCATGACATAGATGGAAAATTTGAAGGAAAGAAACAAAGCATGCACAACAACAAAGGAAATCATATCCTTTGATTCCACAAAAAAACATTGACCAAGAAATGGAGAAGTGGACAACTGAAATACATGACAATGGGAATAGTCTTCAAGTCAATATGACCCTAATCTTCAAATGACAGTCCATGGATAATATTAAAGAGGGTACAATAATTAAAGTTCTAGATGATAGTCATGCTATAACATGAAAAAAATCATTGTTTGTTATCAATAATAGTATATTCAGCCTATGCATATTTGTAATCTATGGAAGGACAATTCTAAGGTAAAATATGATAGTGAGTAGAGAAATGAAGTTGAAAGACCTGTTGGGGGAATTCAACATGACTTGTATAGAGGTCAATAAATGAAAATATTCTTCAAATGATAGCGAATTCAATCTATGTTTAGTGGCGTACCTTCAATGAGAATTGTCATCAAGGCATTGCCATGACACTTTGTGAGTGTCTTGTGAGATATAATTGTGTATGACAATTTATTTTAGTAGTATAGTTAAATACTTATAATAAAAATTATATATCTATGACACACAGTCATTAGTGCTTAGAAGCCATGAGAGGGAAATTACTCAAAGAATATTTCTAGTGTAGACACATTCCTATGTGAGTGATAGCCTACAAGATAGCCACGAGGTAGGTAAGCCATGTGAAAGGGATAGTTTATCTTCAAAATCAAGAAAAATCATGCCCTATATATATGCATGTGACATTTTTAAGGGATTAAAGGGAATTTGAGAAGATTAAGGAGCGCTTTGAGCAGTTAAAACACTTGTAACAATAATTCATAACATATTACAAGCATCTAGGAGTTGGATGTTGCTGATTGGAGCTTTTTCAAGAGCATCCAAAAGAGAGATTTTGAAAGGTCAAAGTTTCTTTCCCTCAATGTCTAGCTAGAGCCTTTTTGGAGATTTCAAGGGATTCAAACTAGGAATTATTTTCTCAAGCACCCCAAAGAAGGTATACTAGGAAAGTCAAGATAAACATTGTAATTAGTTTCCAATGACATGTCCTATATTCTCTCTTTTTGGTTAGATTTGTATGTATGCCTAGAAAGGTAGAACAACATGATATATGATATATGAACTATAGATGTAACACATTAGGATCATCTATCAAGAATTTTGAACTCAGTTCTTCTAAGGAAAAATATTGTAGCAAACTTGTATTTAGCTATAAAATACCTTTTGATCAATGAAAAATAATATTTTTTTCCTACTCAAAGTTGTATTTCTATGCATGTCATGGATGGATGATTACACCTTGTGATAAAAATAATCTATCCTTGATTTATGTCTCATTTTTATTTCCTTTCATGTAGTAGTAATTTTTTTATAGGTCATAGTTTGTGTTCTCCTTCAAGTTTCATGTTAAGATGCAATTGTGAATGTTATTCCTTCTAAACATCATCATGAAATTGATAACCTATCTATGAAACACTTATGTAAACATGTCAAAATTTGAGTTGAGCATAGTCAATTGGCCTTTTTAATCATATAGTACATACTAAAGCAAGTACAAGCCACTATTTTTTGTGTGCATCACCTCACTTTTATGTTTTAAATTTCAAACCTATTTTCCATTCCTTTTCATTGTGAATAGTAGTAGAACAAGTTAGTTTAATTGATATACTAGGATAACCAACCCTCTCTAGAGATTCAATCCAAATTATAGGCCACCCACAACCTTGGAGTGTTTCCATTATTGCAATTGGAAGGAGAATTAACTCATCAATCCTCCAAAGGGTGCATTCAGATGTGACAATAGTTTTTGGCACTCCCAATGGGATTTTTTGAACTATTATAATGCATTTTTTTCCATTCATTGTTGATATTTGGTGTGTATGTTAGTAATTTATGATTTTGGAGGCAATATTTCATATACCTGGTGACTTTGGGAGATTCAAAAATATTGGTTTCAAGAAGATCAAGTGTTGAAAAACTTATGAGAAAAGTGCAAAAAAGGGGAAGTTCATAACCATTTGAGTATTTTCAACTATCACCACCCAGGAGGAGAGGAAGATAATTATAAAAAACCCCAAGTGTTTCAATAAGATCACATTCCACATCTCCATTTGGTATGCATTCCTTTTACACTCCTCAAAATCAATCACCTCTAATTCTTATGGCTACTCCTAGGAATCAAGATTTTGTGCTATTTAAGGGGGGTAGCCCATCAAACCTTGCCCAACATGATGATATTCCTATTGATTCCTCAAGAGTATTCCTTTCTTCAATGGAGAAGATGCAACTGCTCCTATTAAATATATCAAAGATATCACAAAAATCTGTGGAATGCATCATGTGACTACAAACAATGTTGCTATTAGGTTATTGGCTGCCTCATTTAAGGGAAAAAAAATACAATAGTATGAATTTTATGGTTTAATTCTATTAGCACGTGGGATCAACTAGGGTAACTCCTATGCAAGCTATTTGAAGACAAACCATATCACTTGTGTCTAGTGGAGCAATTGGCAACCAAAAAAAGAGCACCACATGAACATATGACTTATTTTAATTTTAGGTTTCAAAGAACATGAAATAGGATTCCACAACTAGTAAGGCCCTCACTTGAATATAATTTTTTATACTATTTGAGAGCATCAAATAGTGATATTTTGGTTATGATCCAATCTATGGGTGGAAAAAAAAAATTAGATGCTTATGAGACAGATATAAGGGCTAAGAATAGACTTATACTTAAGTTGAGAAAATTTCACCTAGACCTCCTATGCCCACATTCCCACAAATAAACCCCCTCATGCCATCTCCAATACCTGCAATAACACCCATATCAACACCAATCAACAAAACACTAGTTCAAGACAAAGTTGTTTGAAGTCAATCTAATGATTTGTGTAAGAAGAAAAAAGTCTTCTTCAAAATTTTAGAAATGAGTTGGTAAATTTTAAAAATTAGTAGGTTCAAAACTATAAGCCTTATTAAGTAACTTACCAATCCAATAAGTCTCAAAGACCATAGTTCTGAGTTAATTCTTAAGGCCAAACGAAGCCATCAATAGTAAGCATTTTCAAGCATACAATCCAAATGCTACCAACACTTCTAAGGCACTAGTGCCTATCCAAAAATACTTGGTACATGACTTTGAATGGTGTTTCCCTTGAAATCAAACCCACAACCAAGCCACTTGCCCAAATGATTTTCTCAACCAAGTTTTAATGGTACAAAATGCCTCTACTTATCAAAATGCACCATTATAGTAAGGAGTTTTTCAAGAGCATGTGCAAAGTGATGCCATACTACTGAATTGGAAAAGGGAAGAATTTTGTGGAGTCAAGAAAATGCAAGGTGAAAATCAACCTTATAATTTTGTGGTAGCCAATACAAGGTCAAACAAAAGGGCTATAGAAGTTGAACAATCAATTGATAAAAATCATTCTCAACATTCTCCAACAATTCAAGGGGTTGCTAGTTCATTTTCAGCTTTAAATACTCAAGAAAATTAGAGAAATTAGATTGTATAGATACCTACAAATATCTAACACATTCTTCTAAATTTACCATTTCTCGTCATCATCGCTAATCCCCCCTTTCATCACTATTAATTAAATAATTTTTAATTATTTAATTAATTAATCATTTTCCATCATCCACTTTAATTAAATAATCTTAATTATTTGATTATTTCTAATTATTCTTTCATCCCCATAATTAAATAATTTTTAATTATTTAATTAAATCTTGCATTATCTTCTTATCCATATAATTAATTTTTTTTTAATTATTTAATTAAATCATGCATTCTTCTCGTATCCTATAAATACATAATTTTTAATTATTTAGTTAGCTAGTTATTCTTCTAAAATTAAATAAATTATTTAATTTATTTAGTTTGCACATTCCTTTAAAAATAAATAAATTATTTATTATATTTATTTCCTAATAATATCATTTCCTATCTTTAATCTTCCAAAAGCTAAATTTAGAGACCAAAGCTAAATTTAGTGATCATGGCTAAAATTAGTAAGTGAACTTCACTTCACCTCATCTCTCCATACAACCTCATGTGTCATGCCCAAAAATTTTCACAAGGAAAAAATATTTTTTACATATTAATACAACTAAATAACTCTCAAAGTGTTGAGGCAAAATATGATACAAGTTGCACATCCTTCCCAAGGATCGTAATAGTATTATTTTGATAGTCAATTTAACATTATAACATTGTCTTAACTTAAAGCAACATAATATTTACTCTTCAAAATATAACTAAAATGTTATTACTATTTAATCACAACAACCTAAACATAGTAACATCATTAATACTAGATATTAACATTCACATTATTCTAACATTGCAAAAGATAGTATTAAAAACTCACTTTTATTAATTGCATTAACCACCAATGCTAATACTAATATTAAAATTAACTTAATATTAACACTATATTTACCTTTAGTTATTAATTGTTAATAGAAAGAAATTTTACAAATGCGGTAACTTTTTGTTTTGTTTTATTTCATATATAAGAAGTATTTTCTCACCCAGAATTAACAAGATTATTTAAATTCTCCAATTAACATTATTACCATTATCCCATTAGATATTAATAATTAATTAAATTTACATTCAAATATTTATTACAATCTTAATAAAATTTCTACCTTTGATATTATTAATATTACCCTCAATATTACCACTAATTTTAAAATCCAATAGTATCAATAATAATAGTATTAACATTAATATTGATATCGTTTCCTCCATTATTATTATTTTTATATCCATCTTTATACACCAATAATATTTATCATCAAAAGTAAGAATATTACAAGGAATCGCCGCTATCAGAAAGTAATCATGGCAGGCGGGGTAAGAACCATAGTCATTGTTTCCTCGAACTTGGAGGAAAATAAGAGTACGGAAAAGCTAAGCTAAGAACCATACTGAGCCTTCTTAATACCGAGGCCCTATCTTACACATGCACGCATAAATTTATAGGCAATAACAAGGTCAACGATAAGTTGATAGGACCGCTTTAAACAAAACATTAAGTTACACATGAATAGCTTTCTAATTTTTTAATTATAGTGTATATTTGAATTTTTTAATTATTATATTATGTAATTTGAATTTTTAATAAGTATAATATAAAATTTGATTGTAAATTGTTTTACTATATAGTTTATTTTTTAATTAATATAATGTATAATTCAATTTTTTAATTATTATATAATTTGATTTTGTTTACTATTATATATAAATTTGATTTTTTAATAATGAAATGGTTATAAATATTATTTAAAATTTTGATTGTAAATAGAGAGTCAATTAATAAAGAATTACATAAAATAATTAAAATTTATAATTAATAATATTTTAATTTTATATAGTAAAAAATAGATCAAATTTATCAAAATTTCAAAGTAAGTTATTCAATTTCATCATAGAAGACAATTGGAATATTTACAAGAATACACACATTCTATATTGATAATTTGGGTCTCACTCCAAATAGACCAGATGGGCTCAGGTCATCATTGCATTTTTTATATTGATTTTATTTATATCATTAATAATTTTTTAAATTGATTTTTTAAATTATTATATGAAATGTGGATTATATTTTAATAATAAAAAAAATTAAAATTAATTTAATTATATCTATTATTATATATTATATTTTAAAATAAAACTATTAATTACATAAAATGATTAAAATAGTTTTATATATTACAAAAATAGATCAAAATTTATTTAATTAACTTTCCACACTTCTTGGGTGTGGTGCAATTGCTAGTTAAACATTCTATTACTTATACTATCATGCTCAAGCCAGTGTTTATGGTTGTCATCCTTGCATCCAAAATTAATTGGGAGACTATCTTAGAGCGACTCAAGGTCATGCACTTATGCAGATGGCCAGGACAAAATTGAACTCACTTTGTGCAGACATCCCTTAACATTCTGACTGAGAGACGGGGCTACTGAAATTTTCACCTAACCTTCAGCTAGATATCTATACTTAAGTTGTGCTTGCATTTAGAACGGCGTGGGTCCTTCCCAATACTGTGAATAAAAGTTTGCAGAGATCGATGCCTATGTCAAACCAGCTATGACTTATGGTACTCGCCAGAGATCACCCCGCCTGAACACAGTCTTGATCACGCAATTAATATCTACCTTAAAATGCAACTATCTTGCCTTGAGCTCAAGGATTGATTCTCTTTGAAACCCGATAGGTAATCATAAGTTTGCTTAAAAATACATTATGGAAACCTGGGGTGGCGTATGCTGAGCCCTCACCTACTCTCCAGTGCATTCATTCTGGGGTGGTAATGATTGCCACGACCTCAACCTTGAAGTTCGATATAATTTCCTTTGACTGCATGACTTCCACCTACTTCTTCAAGATGCCACGTTCTAGTTGTAGCACAAGGAATAAGGGAGAGGGCCCGATGGCGGGTAGGGTAACCTTGAGCGAGGGGTCCACGTCATCAGCGTCCGAGTTGACTAATTTTTTTTTGCCACGTGCCTTCACTGTCGAGCTGGCAGTTTGAAATAAAAATTTGGCAAGATTTTGAGCACGCTTTCCAAGGTTTTGGGGGTGATTTCCAAAAACTGCCAAAAAAGAGTAAAAATTAGGCGTATACCTATCGCGGACATCTGTATGACCGATTGTTGTTTGGCGCCACGCCATTACTTGCATATGCATATTCTAGTTAATGCGCATTAACTGCTACACACTCCCCACCATCGGCCTTAACGCCAACCACCTCGGCATGCACACCATTCGCGTGGTCTTGCATTATGTTCATGAAACACCCATTAATGAGACATCATTCATTTTCAGCGGTTCCATTGAGAACTAGCTCTGGTTAGGACGGACGCCGACAGTGGTGAGGCCATGGCTGAGTGGTGGTGATACATTTTCGTGCTTTTTGTGTTTATCAACACCATATTCAGTAAAAGGAAACTATATATCTTCTTGCTACACAGGTGAGGTTGTCTTCCAACCTCACTCAGGCAGTAACTATGCATTGCAAAAAAATTGTAGGATTTTCTTGCAATTTTCTTTTGTTAAATGTGCAAGAAAAAATTGTAATGCTTTCATCGTGTAATGAAGCTTTGTTGCAGCTTATTCATGGCCCCTACTGTTTGTAAATGTGTGTATACATAGATATATATGCATATATATCTGTGTATACACACATATACACACAGCAACGGCTCACAAATGTAATTTTCTAGCAATAATAGAACTATATAATGGCGGATTGTGTCTATATGTGAGAATACAGTTATATATATGCATATAAATGGCCCACTGTGTGTATATGCGTGTATACAGTTACATTTATGTGTATATACGGTCGACTGTGTGTATATGTCTATATATATCCATATTTATATGTCTACACACACATATACACACACACCACCATAATATATGTGTTTGTTTTCATTTTATACCTCTGTAATTGGAATATATGCATATATATGTGTGTATACACACATATACACACAGTCTGCCATTCAAATATAGCTTAGTTTGCATTTTGTACTCTGTAATTTGCATATGTATAGTGGCAGTATGTGTGTTTCTGCAGCTCGACTGTGAAGGGTTTTATGCACCTATGTTTTAGCCGGCTCTTTTGATCATTGCCGTGAACCCCTCGCTCAAGAATTCTCGACCCCCATCGTCCACTCTTCCCTATCCTTCGTCTTTGCTTCAAATATGACTGATTTAGGGAATACAGTCATATCCATTTATAGAAATCTCCTAGTCAATTACGTAATCATTTTATTCTTTTAATTGACTAATCATTTATACGATTTTCCTAGTCAATTTAGTAATCATTTTAATTTTTAATTGACTAAACATTTCTTTTTAAATTGATATAATATTCAACATCTTTATATTAGAATAAACAATAAAATATTATGTATGCATGTATGCACACATACATACATACATACTACATAATGATTTATGTATGTATGTTTCTATTTGAGACATAGACATACATACTTATACACACATACCTAGATGTATGCGTGTATAGTATGTATACACACATACATGTATGCATGCGTGTATACATACTATACACGCATGGATACATGTATGTGTGTATAAGTATATACACACATGCATGCATGCATGTGTGTATATACTTATGTACACACATACATGTATGCATGCGTGTATAGTATGTATACACGCATGCATACATGTATGTGTGTATAAGTATATACACGCATGCATGTATGCATGTGTGTATATACTTATACACACATACATGTATGCATGCGTGTATAGTATGTATACACACATGCATACATGTATGTGTGTATAGTATGTATACACATGCATGTGTGTATATACTTATACACACATACATGTATGCATGAGTGTATAGTATGTATACACATGCATGTGTGTATATACTTATACACACATACATGTATGCATGTGTGTATAGTATGTATACACACATGCATACATGTATGCGTGTATAGGATGTTGTACACACATACATACATGTATGTGTGTATACTGTACACACATACATACATACTTTGGCCAAAACATAGGTGCATGCCACCCAAAACTATGGATTGTATGATAGTGTTCTAATACTGCCATTATATATATGCAAGTTGCAGGTCTACAATTACATGTCTATTGAAGTGATCATATGTATGCTTTGTTTGTTCTTCAATTAAAGTGACCGTAAATATCGGCCCCTCTCCCTTACAGCTATGTGTGATGATAGTTGACTCCTACTTATGTTAATATCAGGACAATTAGATGCATGGTTAGTTAGTTCATCAATTACACTCAATCTTACATGTATGAATTTGTTTTTACACTATGTACAATTGTTTGATGTTTTGTTCATTTTGAATAAACTAAACTACATGCATGGTTAGTTTGTTCTTCAATTACACTCAATCTTAACATAAGTAGGAGTCAGCATATGGTTAGTATGTTCTGCATTTGTTGTATGAAGTTATATTTTAGTATGTTGTTACACTATGTACCATTGTTATATATGTTGCATATGCATATGCATATATGCAATTATTGTATGAAGTTAAATTTTAATATGTTGTTTGAGAAATGGTATTAACATAAGTAGGAGTCAGCATATGGTTAGTATGTTCTGCATTTGTTGTATGATGTTATATTTTAGTATGTTGTTACACTATGTACCATTGTTTGATATGTTGCTCATTTCCAATCACCTCAATTAGATGCATGGTTAGTTTGTTCTTCAATTACACTCAATCTTACATGTATGAATTTGTTGTTACACTATGTACAATTGTTTGATATGTTGTTCATTTCAAATCAGCTCAATTAGATGCATGGTTAGTTTGTTCTTGAATTACACTCAATCTTAACATAAGTAGGAGTCAGCATATGGTTAGTATGTTCTGCATTTGTTGTATGAAGTTATATTTTAGTATGCTGTTACACTATGTACCATTGTTATATATGTTGCATATGCATATGCATATATGCAATTGTTGTATGAAGTTAAATTTTAGTATCTTGTTTGAGAAATGGTATTAACATAAGTAGGAGTCAGCATATGGTTAGTATATTCTGCATTTGTTGTATGATGTTATATTTCAGTATGTTGTTACACTATGTACCATTGTTTAATATGTTGCTCATTTCCAATCACCTCAATTAGATGCATGGTTAGTTTGTTCTTCAATTACACTCAATCTTACATGTATGAATTTGTTGTTACACTATGCACAATTGTTTGATATGTTGTTCATTTCAAATCAACTCAATTAAATGCATGGTTAGTTTGTTCTTGAATTACACTCAATCTTAACATAAGTAGGAGTCAGCATATGGTTAGTATGTTCTGCATTTGTTGTATGAAGTTATATTTCAGTATGCTGTTACACTATGTACCATTGTTATATATGTTGCATATGCATATGCATATATGCAATTGTTGTATGAAGTTAAATTTCAGTATGCTATTTGAAAAATGGTATTAACATAAGTAGGAGTCAGCATATGGTTAATTTGTTGTTCATTTCGAATCAGCTCAATTAGATGCATGGTTAGTTTGTTCTTCAATTACAATCGATCTTACATGTATGCATTTGTTGTTACACTATGTACCGAAGTTAGATATGCATATGCATAGATGCAATATGCATATGCATATTGCATCTATGCAAATATGCATATTTGCAATATGCATATGCATATATGCAATTGTTGTATGAAGTTAAGTTTCAGTATGTTGTTTGGGAAATGGTATTAACATAAGTAGGAGTTAGCATGTGCATGTGCATACTGTCAGCAATTGCCTTCTCCATTTACATTTAAATTAGATGAATGGTTAGTTTGTTCATCAATTACACTCAATCTTACATGTATGAATTTGTTGTTACACTATGAATTTCAGTATGTTGTTTGAGAAATGGTATTAACATAAGTAGGAGTCCACATATGCATATGTATGTGCATACTATCAACAATTGCCTTGTCCATTTACATTTAAATGAGTGGATACCTTGTTAATTTCCATAACCATCCTTTATGATGTCATCGGCCACTCTCCCTTTAAGCTCTATTATGGTCAAAATATTTTCAACCCATTCGAATACAACATTACCATACATATGTATGTTGCACAGAATGATACAACATACTGAATTTTCAAATTAACTTAAAACAATAGATTCATACACTGCTATGATACATATATGTATAGATTACTATAGATAGATACATAAGTTTCCTCTCGCAGAGATAAATATATGCATATGTTTCATATTGCAAAGATAGACAGTAACATGATGGAATATGTTGTCTCTATGGTATCCATACTGATGTTTCAAGTTACAAACATTCAAAACAAAAAAGTTCAAACATCGTTTCAAATCCATCAAGAAGTTCACAACAAAAAACTAGAAACCAAACATTCAAATCAATCAAAAAATGTAGGAAAACTAAAATTTGATGGCAAGTTGTCTTGTGAGTTGGATGTGGCCTGTGATGGAGAAGGACTCCATGATTGAGTTGGTTGGATTATGCTTGGGGTGGGTGAGGTTTGATAGGCCTGTAAGCGAGGACTCCAACTCTCATATGGTTGGCTTCTTGTGGGGCTAGGTGAGTGTGTATAGGAGAGCGACTGAGAAGGACTCCAACTATGAAATGTTTGGCTGGTAGCTTGGGTAGGTGATGGACAATATTGGGGGCATTGAATAGATACGAAATCTATGAAGATCCTATGGCGGTCAGGCAAGGGATTTAGAGGGTTGCTGAGTCGCCTCTCCTTTGCACCATTTGCTTGTGCCTTCTCCAACTCTTTTTCCCTTTTTGTGGCTTCCTTTTCTCTCTGTTGGTCCTCCCTTTTTTTGTCCTTCTTCTTTTGCAGCTCCTTTTCAGCCTCTACTACTACTCATTGCTTTTCCTTTTCAATTCTTATAAGAATTTTTTCCTCCAATTCTACAATCATTTCTATCTTGCGCTCTGCAAGCTGTTGCTTCTTCCTCAATTTTAGTTCTTCTAGTTCCTTCTTCTTTTCGTCTTGTTCACTTAGCATTGCCATGAAGTCATCAGCAGTTAGGAGTTGGGATCCTCTTTGCAACTTGATCCCACGGTCAGCTACCTTATTAGACTTGTCTTTCACCACATGAACCAGTAGCTTAAAGAATTGTGAGATGCGTGAAGTTTGTTGGCCTCCCAAAGGCTCAATCAAATCGACATTTTTTGTTTCTGCCATCTCACTATCTGTAGCATCTGTTCTATCTCCTAACTGCTCACCGTCATTGTCTCCACAATCAACATAGAAATGTACTAACATATTGGGACCCATGCAATGCGGTGGAGATGGCATTGAAAGACTTTGTTCTTCGTCCACATGCATATCCATAGCAAGATTGGCAGCACCATCAAAGAGCCAGGAGGGCTGCTTAGGTGGAGTTGGCAGGGAAAGAGATATGTCTCCAATAGTACTCTGGTCTCCCAATACTGTTGATTCAAGTGGTTCATTGGAATCTGAAACAACAAATTCATACATGTAAGTTTGCGAGTATTTGAAGAACAAGCGAATCCAATCCATGTAATTTAAATGCAAATAGAGAAGGCAATTGCTGACAGTATCCACAACCATATGCATATGTTGACTCTTACTTATGATAATCCCATTTCTCAAACAACATACTGAATTTTATCTTCATACAACATATGCATATGCTGACTCTTACTTATGATAATACCATTTCTCAAACAACATACTAAATTTTATCTTCATACAACATATGCATATATGCATATGCATAGTCTATCTCTGCATATGTCGACTCCTACTTATGTTAATACCATTTCTCAAAACAGCATACTGAAATTTAACTTCATACAACATATGCATATATGCAATGCATATGCATATTGCATATATGCGTATATAACTTCATACAACAAATGCAGAACATAGTGTAACAACAAATGCATACATGTAAGATCGATTGTAATTGAAGAACAAACTAACCATACATCTAATTGAGGTGATTGGAAATGAGCAACATATCAAACAATGGTACATAGTGTAACAACATACTGAAATATGACATCATACAACAAATGCAGAACATACTAACCATATGTTGACTCCTACTTATGTTAATACCATTTCTCAAACAGCATACTGAAATTTAACTTCATACAACAATTGCATATATGCATATGCATATTGCAAATATGCATATGCAGATTTGCATATATATGCATATCTAAAAATGGTGCATAGTGTAACAACAAATGCATACATGTAAGATCGATTTTAATTGAAGAACAAACTAACCATACATCTAATTGAGTTGATTCGAAATAAGCAACATATCAAACAATGGTACATAGTGTAACAACATACTAAAATATAGCTTCATACAACAAATGCAGAACATACTAACCATTCATCCCATTTTGCTGATCTCCAACTTCTGTAGTTCCAACATTAGACTCACCCTCATTGATTGCCAAACCATTGTTGGAAAGGCTTAGAATGTTTGCAGCACCTGATGCTTCCTCGGGGGCAGCAAAGTGGAATGTCTTGCTAACCCTCATGTCATTATCCAAAGCATTTCGATCAAATGGCCAAATACCTGTCCTCTTGAAGCTAGCTGTAATGTTTGAAAAATTCAATGACTTTTGAAAAGCTAGGCTGCCAAGTGTAGCCAATTTTGCCCTTCTTATCTCTAGATTTGGATGTCTAATGGTCCAATTTGTTCTTTCCTTTTTGAAGTTACACTTGAAAGACGAGAAAACACTCACATCAAGAGGTTGCAACTTGTGTGATGTGTGGGCGGGTAGGGTGAGCAAGTCAATACCAAGCTCCCTTGCTTTGGTAATGGTAGAGAAGGCTACATGGCTGCCATGCCCATCAAATATCAAGAGGTTTCTATGGGTGGGTGAGCAACCCCCAGGTACTTGCATAGCAAATAACTTGAGCCATTTGATAAAAAGCTCTTTAGTCATCTATGTGTGAGGTTGAACAACCATCAATGCTCCTGGCTTACAATTGGCTATGTAGTTTTGCACATTTTTTTTGCTCTTGAACAAATAAAAACCTGGACGTTTTTGACCTGCAACGTTTACACATGCTAGAATAGTGATCCACTCCCGGCTCTTTGGGATAATGTAAGCAACACTTCTCACGCCTTTCATGGCAAGCACCTTCATGTTACCGTTCCAGCCAGTTTGCAGCCCTGTCTCATCATAGTTCCAAATCCTCTGCGGTTCCGTCCCTCCTGCATATGCCTTCTCCAAAGTGTCGTAGAAAGCACTTACAACCGGTTGCCTCAGATTTATAGCATGGTCTCTATCTTGACCTTGGGTTGTTCTCAAGCAGAGACCAGGATGCCTTCTTTTGAATCCTGTCCACCATGACTTGCTAGGAAGCCCATTCTTGAAAGGATTATTCCTTGTTTCACATATTTGGTCCACTTCCGTTTTCAGATTGATGATCTCCAAACCTTGGCCAACAGCAGCCATCTCCTTGCACCATTCGATGATCAATGACTCTTCCTCCTCAATTAGGACTGTTGGGGGTCCTTTCCTTTTTGTAGTGGTCATACCACCTAGCCAATTGGACAATGTTGAGGTAGGAATACCCCACTTTTTTGTTGCACCTCTAGTTGGCCAGCCGTAGTCTTCGACATCTTCAAGGGCATGGTCCATGTCAGCCTGGGTCCATTCATGCCTCGGTGCAACCTTTTTGGTTGGTACAGCTAGGTTAGCTTGCACTACAGATTCGATCGGCTGTTCCAAAACAATTTCTACCTCCTCCTCACTACTTGGTTCTCCAGTTCAGTGGTGAACAGGAATGACAACATCCTCCTCATCACTATGTGGCAAATGCACACCTCTCTTGTGTGCGGGCATAGTTGTCCGGCTCCGCTTTTGTGGAGGCTTCCTCCTTAAAAATCGCTTGCTATTTTTTTGCAAATTTATCTTCCTCTGTATTGAACCAACACAGTGATTAGTAAACAACATACACTTAATATTGAAAATAATGATACCGACTGAAACAACAAATCCATACATTTAATATTGACTGTAATTGAAGAACAAGCTAACCATGCATATAATTGACACAACATTATGATACACATATATATGAACTTGCAATAGCAGCATGATACAAATATTTATATCTTAAAACAGCTTTGCAAGACAATAAAGGGTTTCAAATATTTCTATCATACTGTTGTTTCAAGTTTTGTTAATGTTTCATAATGTTGTTTGAGATATTCTTCGCATATTGTCAGTACAATTGAAGAACATACAAAGCATACATCTAATTAAGTTGAATGTAACCGATGGTGGGTAGGGTAACTTTGAGCAAGGGGTCCACGTCATCAGCGTCCCAGTCGGGTAATTTTTTTATGCCACGTCCCTTGACAGTCGAACTGGCATTATGCAAATTTTATATATGTATGTATATATCTATCTCTACATTATGCCAATAGTTTATAAGTCATGGTATTTGCCATGAATTTTATAGCAGTTCTAACTGCATGCACTACAAGGCAAGAGTGTTTTGATGTGACGTAAATATCGACCCCTCTCCCTTTCATCTAACTTTGATGATGGTTGAGTCCTACTTATGCTAGTACCATTTCTCAAACAACATAGTAACATAAGTAGGAGTTAGCCATTATGACAGTTGATTGTAAGGGATAGGGGTCGATATTTACAGTCACTTTAATTAGGTTCAATGTAAATGAGGACATACATACAGTCACTTTGCAGAGATAGATAGATACTTAATTTGAATGTGAATGAACAAGGTATAAATTGAATGTAGATACCTATATTTGGTGATGAACTGTACAGTAATATATAAATTTGAGTATGCAAAATATATATATATATATAAATATATGCAGAGATAGATAGATACCTAATTTGAATGTAAATGAACAAGGTATAAATTGAATGTAGATACCTATATTTATTGATCAACTATTCAGTAATATATTAATTTCAAATTGCAAAATATAAATATACATACCTTGTTAATTTACATTCAAATTAGGTTATCTATCTATCTCTCTGCAAATATATATATATGTTTTCCACAACCCTATCCATTTTCATGAAACTTACACATTTATCTATATCTGCAATATATATGGCCCTATTCATTTTAATGAGACTTACGCATCTCTCTCCCTATATATATATATATATATATATATATATTTGCAGAGATAGATAGATAGCTAATTTGAAATTAATATATTACTGAACAATTCATCAACAAATATAGGTATGTACATTAAATTTATACCTTGTTCATTTACATTCAAATTAGGTATCTATCTATCTCTACAAATATATTATATATATAGGGGGATAGAAATGCGTAAGTTTCATTAAAATGAACAGGGATATATATATTGCAGATATAGATGAATGTGTAAGTTTCATGAAAATGGATAGGGTTGTGGAAAACATACGTGGATATGTATCATTTTGTGCAGCATATATATGTATGGTAATGTTGTATTTGAAAGGGTTGGAAATATTTCTACCATAACAGAGCTTAAAGGGAGACTGACCAATGACAACATAAAGGATGGTTATGGAAATGACTTACCGAAAGAGCTGAAGGAGGAGAGCGCATCGATTTGGAGGAGGTCATCATCGCTCAGGAGCATGCAGCAGAAAGTGAGAAATTTGAAAATTTTGAATAAATTGTAATGTGTAACTTGCATCGCACAAATGAGGATTGCTTGCATAAATAGGTTTGCTGAATTTGAATTGGTAACAAGTGGATTAATTTGAATTATGGGAGGGAATTTGATCTGCATTCAATGGATTAATGGTAGAAGTGATAGCTTAATGGGTACATAGGATTTCTGGTTGGTGATTTGAAGTGATATTAAGTTTTTTTTTGAATTGTAACCAGTTTTAAAAAAAAATTATGATTATTGTTTTTTAGTAGATTTGTAAATAATAGAGTGATAATTAAGTGTTATATTGAAATTTTGCAATGCATAGTGAGCCTGAGAGTTCGTGTTTTTCAATTTTGCAAGCAAATTCAAAAAAAGATTGGTTATTATGGACATTCGGGAACCAGTTGATAGTAAAAAGAATATGAGAAATGAGACATGTTGAAATGTATTTTGTTCAAAAATATTTGGAATTAAATCATTTGGCAATATCTTATGTACATGTCAACTCACTTTTAATGCAAGAAAACTTATATTTTGGTTAATAAAATATCCCTTCACAACAACCTTTTATTGGGAAAGTGGCAAATATTATTTGTATTGTGGAAATAAGATTATCATTATGCATTCAATTGATATTGTGAAATAGGCAAATAAATGTCCACTTGCATTCACCCACTATTGAGAAGGTGGCAACAAAAAATTCAACCTATGATAGTACATGCTGTGAATTTAATATGAATCTGTCATATCATATTTGAAAGGAAATTTGAAATTTTTATTGGTATAAAAATTACCCACCGGTGGGCCCCAGGCTGTCCATAGCTATACCAACTATGGGACCCTGTCCCACAATCGGCTCCTCTCCCTTAATGGTAAACTACATTGCCATATCGGGCAGTGGATTTCATGTATTTTTGTTGTACTGAGACGCTTGAAATCCTATTCTCTTAGTTGTAAGGCAGAGATTGGAGTGAAGTCCAGGATTAGGAACTAAACAGAAGTCTGCAACCAATATTCTTAGTCTACGCAAACCCAGATTCTTTAACCTCTACTGGCCTTTTCTTTCGTGACGGTGGAAGGGTATTGTATGCTCACAGGACAAATGAAATAGTTTTATTGATAGCAAAATTCCATGAGAGAAGCCACCTCACGGGATGGGAAAGTTGTAGGATAGGTATGAAATGGGCTTGCTGAGGAGGTGACGTTTTCCCTGTTTTTAATACCTTCACCCATGCCATAATAAAAGTTTTGACTATAGTATTTTTCTGAGAATTTGCATGCTTTGTGACTTGGAAACCTGAATGGGTGAGGCGCATATGTCCCTTTGATCAATTAATCACAGAAGAGGCTAAATGCTAGCTTTAAATGATAAGTATAATTTCTACATTCCTTAATGTATACTATTTTAGACAGGTATATCATATAATGGTTTGAGTTTTACTTAGCCGAGTTTGTTTTGAAATATTTGTTTTCCTGCCGATCAGAGTGAAGGGTGGCTTTAACCTCATGGACAATGGGAGGCATAGGCAACATAAGTTTAGCTCAAGCCAAAAAGGAGTCAACAAGTGTATAATGATTTTATTATCACCCCTAAATAACCATAGCTATAAACATAAGAGGATAGAATGCTATTCGTGACCCATTAAGCGTGGACAACCACCAAATTAAATATTCATCACTTGGTAGCATGAGATATCGTGAGACGACATTTATCATGCATCAAGGAAAATTAAAAAGCCTGAAATACTACTTGACCCTTCAGGAGGTTTCGTGGATAGGCGCGAAGATTTCCCATTTATTTTGGGCTACAATGAACTTTGTAAACCGGATTTTTTTTTTCGTACAGTGTATTTGTCCATTTACATAACCAT
>VDFB02178561.1:0-10024 GCA_007258455.2 Sequoia sempervirens
ACATTATACCCTAAACCTTGAACATTATCCCTCAACCCTATAGTTAAACCTTAAACCCTATGCTCTCAACCCTTAACCCTATGCTTTATACCCTCCACCCATACCCTAAAACCAATACACAATATCCTTAACCCTAATCCTTATACAATATACTCTTAACCTTAGACCCTCAACCTTGAACATTATCCATTGAAATCATAAACCCTCAACCCTCAACCCCATACTTAAACCCTAAAACATGCATTCAACCTTGTATCGTAAAGCCTCAACCCCATACAAAATATCATAAATCTTAATCCCTATACTATATACACTTAACCCTATACCCTCAACCTTGAACACTATCCATCAACCTATACCTTAAACCCGGAAATCTACACCCTCAGCCCTCATCCTTATGCCTAAAGCCTCAACCTAAATACCCTAAACCACCTTTAGAGCTTCAAGTTGACCATTTTGGTCTATGAATTTGACACACTTTTTAAAGACACTTTGGGACCCCTCCTAATGGTGAATACTCACCCTAAGTAAATGGATTCCACAATAAATACATACAAACATACATTCATTCATATATGCATTCATACATATGTACATACATATAAGCATACATTTATACATACAAACATACATACATTCATACATAAACTCAAGCATACAAAAATGCATACATACATACAAGCATACACACAAACATACATATATACAAACATACATACATAAAAACAAATTAAAATAACACATAACGTGAGAATGTTATAGCATGCTCACATTTTTTCCTGCTTTGGGAATTCCCAATCCTTTGGTTTGGATTTTCTTTGGATTTCCAACCTAAAGGCTTGTACTACCTTTTCAATGCCCAAAAAACTTGTATTTTCATATTCTATAAAAAATTACATAATCTTGAGCATGCTCCCCGTCAAGGTTGAACATGTTTCAAGGTCAAGTAAAAAAACTCGGGTAATGTTAAGCTCTCTCTTAGCTATCTAGTGATTAATTTTTTTTTCCACATTTGACAATGTTAAGGCTTTCATCTTTAATTTCTTTTTTGGTGTATCAATTTTTTATCAAACACCAATGTTTGGTATTTTTTACTTTATTTTTCAATCGTTCATTGAAATTTCAAATAAATTACATTTTTAAAAACTAGAATCCATTCTACACATATTAAAAAAAATGATTTTTGATTAGTTTTCAAAAAAATTAGGGGGGAGCACGCCCAAATTTCTATTTTTTAGGATGTGTCCACTTTTAAAATTAGTGAAAAATCATATATTCATTAAAAAAATATCAAAATTTTTGGGATAAACTAAATATTGTTAGCTAATTTCTCATTGAAGTGATTTTAAAAATACTAAAAAAATTTAACATTTTAGGGGGGCTACAACAAATGTTATGTTATGTTATAATATAGGACGATTAAGGTGTGCCCCTTTTTAGACCCCTTAATCTCTACCATCTAAAAAAAAAAAAAGTAGTTTAGAAAGTAGATTCGAAGCACTACTACCCTTGTTTTTTTTGCATCTCAAAAATTTGAGTGTAACTATCCTCAATTTCTCATCCAAGGTCGGTATTTCTTGATTTTAGAAAAGAGTGGCCACTTAAGACCCCTTTTTGGTCCCCCATCTTTGTGCACTTACCCATATACTTGTAATATTTGAACTTTTATACTATTAATAATATTTAGGCTTCTTTCTTTTATAAAAAAAGTTGTTTTAATACAAGTTTAATTCATCAACAAAAATATTTTAATGGTTTGAATACAAGTTTAATTTGCTAACAAAAAAGATTTTATTGGTTTGAATACAAGTTTAAATCACCAACAAAATTATTTTATTGGTTTGCATACAAGTTTAGCTCACCAACAAAATTATTTTATTGGTTTGCATACAAGTATAATTCACCAAGAAAGTTATTTTATTGGTTTCAATAAAAGTATATAATTGTCCAAGACTTTCTACAAACTTCTAATGACTTAGAAAGATTTGCTAATAGAATTAATATTCCCCTCCCAAAAAATAAAAATAAAATTAATTTATTTGTTTTGGGAATAATAGAAGATTCACCATTTTTTTTATATCTTTTCCCACGGTGTTTCTTAAATTTATCCCTAGAACCAAGACCATTATTATATATATAACGAGAGAATGAGAGGACACATTTTTCTAAGTACATGAAAAAAAATTAATGCAATTATCAATAGTAAAATGGGAAAATGTATTATTAGGAGAATGAAGTATAAAACTATAATCAATAAGATCCTATATTTTTATCTTTAAAGCTCAGCATTGGTTGGTAGAATGACCCCACATCTAACGATAGAAATAGGATAGAATAAGTGAAAAACGTTATTTATATGTTTTCAATATATAATATGTGGAAGAATTATTAATTTTATTTTAAGAGAAGGGTCAATGGTTGTTTAGGATATTTGACAAGTGGTGTATATTCTATTTAGTTTTATTTATGTAGCAAGATAGGAGAAGATTCATCTAGAAAAGGCTCCTAAGTGGAATATATAAGAGAATGGGAGGATGATTTCCTCCAATTCAAGTATTTCACCAACATCAATTTTTATTTAGTTAAATTAGAAAAACATTTGATAAGTAAAAAGTAGCTTCAAACTCTTTAATATGAAGTAAGTGGTTTTTAAAAATACATGTTGTAGTGTCAAATTATTAGGATTGAATTACATGTGGATAATTAATAAATAAGTGAGAATTATAGTATTCAATAGTTATAGTAGGATTTTTTTTTAATTAGAAATGAAGAGTGAAGTGATGAATAAGATCAACAAAGTATTTTAAGTTTCTAGGAGGTAAGGTGTCAAACCAATAGATAATATTTCATCTATCAATGTATTAGGAAAGATCTTACACACATATACAAACGTCACATATATCAAATAGGGTCTCAATGGGAATTATATTTACAAAAAATTAAGAGTGAAGTGATGAATAAGATCAGCAAAGTATTTTAAGTTTATAGGAGGTAAGGTGTAGAACCAATAGATAATATTCCATTTATCAACATTAGGAAAGTTCATTAGAAGCACAATTGAGCAAAGGATACATAAACGCCACATATATCAAATAGGGTCTCAATGGGAATTATATTTTACAAAAATTAAGAGTGAAGTGATGAATAAGATAACAAAGTATTTTAAGTTTCTAGGAGGTAAGGTGTAGAACCAATAGATAATATTTCATCTATCAATGTATTAGGAAAGATCTTAGCACAAACAAGTTCATTAGAAGTAATAATTGAACAAAGGATACATAAACGTCACATATATCAAATAGGATCTCAATGGGAATTATATTTACAAAAAAATTAATGACCATGTTACTAGGAGAAGGGTGTGTGAGGATCATAGATGAAAGTAATGATACTAACTATGATAGTGTTGAATAAGAATGAGGATGATTTTTAAGAGATCCTACTTGCATATATATTTCTCCTTAAGGTTAGTATATACATGTATCCAATCAAGAGGAGAAGATGAATGCATATAATATTAAGGAGAGTGTACAACATCATGATGAGGAGAGAATGTGGCATGTGTGTAAGTAGGTGTGATAGGAAGGGAGGTAGAAGTATTAGGTAACTCATAAGTATTATTAAGAAAGGAATCTTGTGAGGAAGGATGTGTAGGCTCCAAAGTACATAAAGATGGTGTAACATGATATGAATGAGAGAGATAGATGGAAACACATAAGAATTAGGTAATAAATACTCAAAGGATGGTAAAAATTAGTTTTGGGGAGATATTTGTGTAGAGAAAAATATGGTGAAGATGGTATGGTATTAAAAATTTCAAGTGTTGGAGAAAGAGGTGTAATAGAAAAAGTAGATGAATTTGTACAACTTTTGAATAGGGATTTGATAAATCATAATGAATAGGTAATAGACACAAACTTGATGAATAAGGAGTAGGACGTATAGTGGATAAATGTGTGGCATCATTAGGATATGAAAGAGAAGGTGGTGACCCATAAGAAAGTGAAGACATAATGGATAAAGGACATGTAAAGTGGTAGAGATGAAAATATAGAAAATCAAGAATGGGGAAAGGACAAAATAATGGCTCATATGATATAGGAATAATATGAATGAGAGATGAAAGGAGGAAATAGTAGAAGTGAATAAGAGTTATTATAAAGATACAATTTCTATAAATATGATGAAGTCGATCCATACTAAAAGAAGAAGGCTTAGGTAAAGGGGTCTCAATAGAGTTTGAAGAATAGTTATATGTCTCAATTTAATTATATGGCTTATCCAATTAATTAGGGAATTCAAAGATAATGTCATTCATAGGGGAAATAAATTTCTTAGGATCATATATGGGACATGAATTATATCAACCCTTGGGGGAGAATTTTTAAAGTAATAAAAATAAAAATAAATAATGAAAGGATAAAATATTTGAGTGAGGGATTAGGAGGAAAAATGATTATGATAGAAAGAAATGAGGGATTGGGATTTTCATTGGGTGATGTATCTAAAAATGATGGAATACAAGAGAAAGGATTATAATAGCATAGATCAAAATAATGGTATATTGGTAAAGATGTATTTATAAGAGGAGGGGATGAGATAGGAAAATTAATGGTAATATAATCATCTAAGTCTTGAGGTTTTATAATATAAAGGGAAAATGGATAAATGGGATAATATCATCTAATTCATGGGGAGATATATTTTCCAAGCGTAGGTGATGTAGTGGGATTAATTGGTAAAAGTGAAGGAGGAGAAACACCATTGGGATAATGGCTAAATAGTGAAGGAAAGTAAGGTTGATTGAGAGGAGAAATGAGATCATAGGAATGTGATGAAAAGTGGGAGCATGGATATGAGTGAGGGTATGGGAAAAGATGAAAATAATATGGTTCAAGAAATTTGGAATGGATAGAGGATGATGGATAAGAAAAAAAATTAGATGATGAAATAAGGAAAGTTGGGATATAAGAAAAGGGAAAAGAGGAAGAAGATATGTGATGATAAAAGCTCTAGGGTTTGTAACAAGAGAGGATAGGAAAAAAAAAAAAGGAGACAAGGATTGCTTAAATGAAAGAGGAACATTAAAAAAAAAAAATGTTGGAACGAAGGGTGAAGCTATTCTAATGCAAAAATAATAAAAATATAAAACACTCTATTCTAATGCAAAAATAATAAAAATATTCTAACATATAATTTAAATATAAAGAGAATTAATAAGAAGCAATCAAGTTTACCCAATGGATGAAAATAAAATAACTAAATAGGTGTTTGTTTTATTTCCTATGTATGTATGGTAAAATAGTGCAAATTAAAATAAATAGATCAAACTAGTAGCCTAATCTACAACTAATTAACCCAACCGAGAGCTAGGACTTGTAACTAGGTGAAAGGTGGAAAATTGTTGCTTTTCTAGGGTTTAGGACCCAGAATGACAATCTTCACTCTCTCTCATTCAAGAAAAAACCCTAGAGATCTCCATGTAAAGGAGAAAGAGATCTTGCCATAGGGTTGTCCTAGGAACTTAATATAGACTAATAAGGGGTTCACCACCAAGTTAAGAATTAGACAGACAAATGTAATGCAAGATGAAATGATTAAACCTAGTTTGATGCAATGACTTACTAAATGACCTAAAAATGCAAATGAAAAAAAAATAGAAAGCTACAGGATGGAATGTGTGCACTTGGAAATCTAAAGAAGGAAGGAATAAGCTTTGAATCATTGAAAATTCTAAATTTTTGGCCTACTGGGACTCATTCGTCAATTTGGGTGAATCGGTCCTATATTAGGGTTTCTACACAGGAGCAAGTTTATGGAAAAAGGGTATATGAATCTACAAAAATCTTGAAAAATACCTATAGTGGGACTCATTTTCCACTTTTGGTGAATCAATCCCATTCCACTTTTTCTAGAATTTAAAGTTTAGATCTGTGCTCCAATCTTTTCCCTTCTCTTCCAAATTGATTTCTGGATCTGAATCTGAGAAAATACCCACAAAATAGAATATAGACCTGATTTTCTTATGGGGGTTTGCCTCAGTCAAACCCCCTGTTTGGTAATTAAACCTTGATAGAAATAATGAAACTTGAATGTAAATGTGAACATCAACCCTAGCCTCAAGTGTGTCTAAGACTAGGAGATCTAAAATGTAATGCAACCCTATTCTAATGTGCAAGAATGAGATGCATGAATGAAGATATGAAAATGAATGACTCACTTTGAGAGATCTCTACTCACCCAAATGAGCCTCAATAATTCTTGTACCTTCCTTAGGCTGAAAGTACAGTGATAATGGAGGATGGAATCACTTAGGAAACAAGTCATTAGGCTTGGCTTGATGGCTAGTTGCATCTCCCCAACCTAGAGTCCATCATGATTCACCATAGAAAACCATGATCAACCCTTGAAAATGCTAGATCTTGAATGAAAGTGAGCTTGAAGACTTTAAAAGACACTTTAATGCTGCTCCAAGACTTCAACTTTGCTTACTTTTGAAATTTGAATGCTCTTGTGGAAGAATGCGTGAAGATTCTTGAATGCTTGTCTCTTGAAATTCCTCTTGAAAATGCTTTCTTAGATAATAAAAATGACTTAGAAGCTTGCTTATATAGGAATTAACACCTAATTTACCATTATTCAAATCTCAAAGGTAGACATCAACCAAAAATTTGAATTAAAAAGCTGATTTTCCCACTGAAACCTAAAAAAATCCCAAATGGGACTCATTCACCCAAGGTGGTGAATGGGTCCCACCTAGGGGGACTCATTTTCCCAAAGTGGCAAATGAGTCCCATCCTAGATTTCAAGGTGGGTTTTCAAAAAATTTGATGTGTTTAGATTATTATTTTGGGTTTTTAGCTAAAATAAGCCTTGATATACGAAATAATGGGTCTTAGGGGCCTATTAATAATGATTTAAAGGGTAATTAATGAAATGGTGCCAAAATAGGTCCAAATTAAGTGTGAAATTGCACCACTTTCAAGAGTGTACAATTTTCTACACTACACTAGACAATATGAGACACTTCAAAATTAAGAGATTGGAATCACATTAGACTAACTAGAAGAGAAAAACAATGTAAAGGAAGAAAATAAATCTATGTACCTGATGGACTCATGGCCTAAGAAGAATAGGGTATTAGAATGGTATAAGTTATTTTGAGGGCACCCCTTTAGAACTGTAGTGTAGAAAAATGTATCCTTTTACACTTTCACGCTTATTTGGGCCCTCCTAGTTAAATTGGACCTAGTTTTTCCTTAATTTAGTGTTGTAAAATGTATTTATTTACACTTTCACACTTATTTAGGGCTCCCTTAATTAATTGAGTGTAATTATGCCTTAATTGGCCCTTTAATTCATTTTTCAAGCCTATTTAATTGCATTTTATAGAGGAAACTTGACATTCATTAATGCCTTAACACTTTACATGGAGCAATGTGTGTCCTAGGCTTAGGGACTTGGGACACATTCGCCCATGGGCGAATGGATCATACCTAGAACTTAGGACCTAAATTTACATTACTTTTTTGGTGGGATTTTAATATCTCTAAGTGTATATTCAGATGTCAGCTTGTGATATTTGAACTTCGGGAAATTGAGGATACATACCTATAAATATAAGGTTATTTCACTATGCTTCACCTAAGAATTTTTATCTAAGCAACCTAAGAGTTTTCATGCAAGTTTTCAACAGCTAAATTTGTGATCAAAGGCATTTAAATGAAGATTTATTAGAGTTTTATTATAGCAATCAAGATCCAATTATCATGTCAAAGTATTTTTCCATCATGCATGTTTGTGGAGCTAACATTGTAATGTAGGTTTCATGATCCATTCCAGTAATCAAAGCACTATTTCAAGTAAGATTCAAGATCAAAATCCACATCCATTTCAGCCATTTCATGCAAGTTATAGACCTTCATTCAAGGACTTATTTAAGGGTTTGTTGTGTGGAAACATAGATTTGTTCATTCTTCATTCCCTCTTTCATGTTTTTATTCATTTCAAGGTTTGATTACCAAAACAGGGTTTGACTAAGGAAAACCACCATTCACCAAAAACAAACAATTTTTCCCTCTCATGTTGTATTTACAAATCTAGGTGGAAGAAAGCTTAAAGATCTTTTGAAGATAAAAATTGGAGAAATTGTCAAATTTGTAAAAGGGATCGGTGCAAAAAGATAGGGGGCCAAATTATGGCAAAATTTTCAAAAAAAAAATGATAAGCTATAACACGAGCGTATTATAATGTACTCGTATTATGGCTTGGTGTGACTAAGCCAAAGGCTCATTCACATCAAGCCTATAATGCATTCGTGTTATAACACAAGCGTGTTATAGCTTATTAAAAAAAAATGACATCATTTCATTTTCATTGGGTTTTTTTGTTATCTGTGGCCAAGAAACCTTGAATTTGTATGCTTACATTTTAGAAAGAGCTAAAGTTTCAATTTCATCACTAGGATGCCACCACGTCGATGGGGAGGTCAAACAAGTAAGCATTGTTTATTTTCTTTGTGAATTTGTTGTTAAATAGGTAATTCTAGGTTATTTTTTATATTCATTTTTTTTAATTTATAGCAGATGTTAATGAACTTCAAAACCCTCTTCAAAATCCTTAACAACCATAGCAACAAGAACATGAACAAAATCCTCAACAACCACAACAACAAACTCCACCAATTCTTGAACATCTTCTTGGTACTCAACAAAATTTAATGGGGGTAATTGAAAACAACAAAAAATAGATTGAAGAGCTAATCACAAGGTTGAACGATCCTGTAAGTTCAACTGTGGAAAGAATAACACTTATGATTTTACTTCAAGACATGTTAAAACATGTAGATACAATAAAAAAACAATTAAGTGGTTGGGCAGATAGGAGGTAGGCATGGAGGAATTTTTATGCAGATAAATTATCATATACAAAAGTAAAATATGGAAAAAAATACAAAATATGATTTGTGCTCACTATTCATTGACCCACACACAAATAAGAATATTGACTTTAATGCCAAGAGGTTTCTTATCCATTGGTTCCACCACCAAGGGATTAGGAATAATTTTTGGGATAGGTGGTACATGGTTTTTTACTATCCACCATGCAATAATTGCAAAGTCCCCCAATATTTCTTGAGGAAACTCTATTGTGAGTTCATCCTCAATAAAATCCCCAACTATTTTGATATGAGTGGCTTTCAAGGGAGGGGTGGAGGCTCAACACAGGATATAACTGGTGCATGAAAAGATCCTTAGTGGTAAGGGAGATGAGCTCTCGCTAGGCCAGCTCGTGAGCACATTGTTATCCCTTTCATAACAAAGAAGAGTGTTGAGGTGGACACTTTGCATTCTATTAGCTCTTTGAGCCAAAGTATCATCTAGCATGCTAGTCCTATAGTACAACACCATCTAGGGGAGACTTTGAGGGGTAGGCTTCCACCCCATTCTTGTTAGGTTTTATGGGTCAACTTGTACATATGACCCCACAAACACTTAGGAGGATGGTGTGCAGGATACATATGCAATCACGGGGATGGTGATGGCAACTGAAATTTTGAATAAGGCTTTCGACATCGATACTCAGGTAAATGTTAGCATGTTCATTGAATTTAATTTATTAAATTTCATTTTTGAAATGTAAGATTAACTAATTTAGTTTAATGATTGTAATAAAATTTTTGGGTCACAGTGTTGATACTGGATACATTGGCCCTCCACCTATTTATTAATCCACTGCATCTACCGTTAAGGTATGTAACTAGTAAACAATTATAAATTTATTACATGTGAATAACATTGTTATATGTGGTATTCTAATATCTGATTTTGGATGTTGAATAGGCTAATATTGGAGGTATCATGGGAACACCTCCCAGTGCCAGTGTCGTTGGACAAACCTTCATGCAAGTAATAGAATAAAGAGTTTAACTAATGAATTGTACTTAATAGATTTATGTAGTTTATATTCATATCTTTGATTTCATTTCTTTGCACATCTTTCAAACTCAAAGCATTACTTCACA
>VDFB02178562.1:0-14038 GCA_007258455.2 Sequoia sempervirens
ACATGAGATACAATTGACTTTAATGATTTAACAATCCCTCTCCTATAAGGGTGGGTTTCGACATGCTCGATTAATCTTCCAATTAATTATTCAATGTCTCTTTTATTGTTTTCAATTTGATTTAGAGCATTTTCTTGTGTTCCTTGAGGATGCCTATGAATTGATGGAGGGGTTTTAGGTTGTTCTTGAATAGGAGGCTCTTCCTGAGGGGGTGACTATGAATTCTCAAAGTTTCAAGGTGGAGATTCATTCCCTGATAATTAGAACAAAATTTTATTATAAAAACCTATTTCAATCTGCATTCTAAATCAAATTCAAAATAAATTGAATAAAAATAAATACCTCTTTACAATCTTTGACGTCTTTGACATGTTGGTGGCATACTCATGAAAGATAGCAAGCCAATGATGCAAATAATGGATGATATTTCATGAGCATAAGTTGCATACCTCCAATCCTCCAAGCCAAGCCATAGGTTGAAGAGAAATGAGGGTTTGAAGATTTGTACTTTTATTTTTCTTTTTCATTTGGCAAGTATCAAATTTGCAGAAAGGCCCGGCCAATTTTGGCCTTTTTTTTGCAATTTTTCACAATTTGACACCTAAATTGTGTCACAGATTGGTGCACTTACCCTTGCATAATTTTAAACTTATTAGTCAAATGAAACACAATTTTTTTGAAATTTTTTATAGAGTATGTGCATATATAGTTTAATATACTGGAATGTTCAAAACATATTACTAACTTATAGAAATTTCAGCCTCTGCTTATTGTTCATTGGTATCTTTGTGCATCTTTGATACTTAATGTTGTTTGTGTGTGCATATGTATCAATTTTAACAGTTGCAACTATATGTTTAGAATACTGCATGTTAAAATCAGTTGAAAGAGAATTGTATGCAATGTGAACCCTATGTAAAAATCATGAAGACTCATAGGCTTAAGCAGAATCAGCAAGCAAGAAAAGTAGAAAAGAGTGATTGGGAATTTGATGGAGTATTGTATATATCATATAGTGTTGCAATTGCAAAAAAATGATGATTTTAATATATTATTCCTTAGATTGCAATGGTATATTTTATACAAATACATTTAAAATAACATAAAGAAAATGTTGTGATAATTTCAGGGGAAATTGGTATCTTGGTAAAGAAATCTATATAAATAATCAATTGGATAAGTTGAAAGGATACTTGTACACACATGGAGAAATCCAATGGGTAGAGTACAATATGTTTCTGGAAGCCAAGTGTATGGAAGGATTTTTGTACATATCTATCTATCTAGCAAGAAATATTTAGCATAAAAGGAAAAAGCACAAAACCCACACTCGTTCTCCTCCCTACCATATTGGCATCATGAAGCCCTATGGGCTCTAGCCAAACCCCCAAGCAAGAAAAGTATGAAACACCCATGATTAATTTCATGGAGTCTCATCATATGTCACACAATAACAAAGTTGGGAAAAATATGGTGTTTTCATATATGATCTTTCATATTTTTGTGTTTTTTTTACTGAAAGTTCAGGAAAATCTGGTGTTTTCATATATGATCTCTCATATTGTAGTGTATTCTTTGTTGTGGTAATTTTATAAAAAAAGTTATCTTGATAAAGAATTGACATCATGAAATTTAAAGACACCTGGAAAAACATGGATAGGTGGAATATACATAAGAGTGTATCTTCTGAATGTCATATACAAAAAGTATGAAACAACAAAATGTTGAAAATATTTATATTAATATTTATGGGTGCATATTTGCATAGTGAATTTAACTGAAATTGTATTGCTAAAGGTACAGAAGATAGTAAACAACAATAAAATTATCGTTAATGTGCAAGGCTGAAGATGATGGAAAGCATTGAATAAATAGGAGCAATTTAATGTGGCAGTAAAACTTAGAGTATATAGGCACATAAAATGGAAAATAGAGCATAGGTGCATAATTTAAAAAGTTAGTCAGTCAAATACAACACAATATTCTTGAAAATGTTTCTAGAATAGTTGAATATATATTTTAATAGACTAGAATGATCAAAACATGCCGCTTGTACAAGTTTTTCCCTCTACTTATTATTCCTTGGTATCTTTGTGCATCTTTGGAATTATACCCATTTTGCACAGGTTATTACTTGGTACATGTTTATGTAAAATTCAACTTAAATTCCTTCAAAAGAGGATGGTATATGGTGTGATCCAATGTGAAAAGAAATATTTCAAAACCTTTTTCATAATCCAGAACATGAGGTAGGGACAAAAGCATTTGGCGAGGGTTGGAGCTGTTCCAATCGTGCCTCTTTGCTACAACATTGAGTAGTTTATTTGTTGTTGCTTAGTTTGGAGTATCTCTCAAATGAGAATGTTGGATCAATGCGAAGTATTTCAATTGATTTAACATGAGAGATAGTTGTAAAAGTTATCCCTTTCCTTTCTTTGTTGCCTATGTTTATTGTTGCTCTGTCTAATGTTAAGCCTTGTGATTTATGTATTATGATTGCGCATGCCATGGTGAGTGGAATTTGTGTCTGACTGCCTCAGGTTATAGCTATGATAGGGATGTCTCTTGGGTTTTATGGGTCCCATGGTGGGCCAATGTAATTTTGGAAGCAAACAACAACATAGTCAGGCGGATTTGGTGGGTTACAATGTGCATTTTACAAAATAGTTGTAACAAGACCAAGGGATGCATTGACTAGTGCAACTTGAATCCACAAATTTGTTGTTAGCATCACCTGTTCACCAACACAAAGCAATAATTCTAGGAGAAGTCAGTCATCATCTCCATAATCAGATGTATTTTGCTATGCTACTCAAGCAATGCTAATGGCTATGGGCAGGTTTAATTATTTGATCATTTTTTATTGTGGAATACAACTAAGTCATTTGTGGAAAACAAATGTGTTGCAACATAAAATTGTTCTCTTTTTATGAGCGAGAGCATTTTATTTGTTTGTTTCATAAACTCTTCCCAATCATCATGGATATCCTTGACATTTCTTATATGGAGAAGGATTTCCCAAAACTTTTGTTGGGTAGGACTATCTCCTTGTTGGGGGAAAATAGTGTCCAAGGTTATTGAGACTGTGAAATTATGTCATAAGGCTATACTCAATGAGCATGAAGCATAAATAGGAGTATCCATGACTGGTGGAAACTGGGGAAGATCACCAACAAGGATGATAGAAACACCATTTAATGGTTGCATTTGGTTATCAAGGAATGCTTGGCGCAGTCAACTATCTATTTTGAGCAACAACTTAGGGCCTAGAAAACTCATTTCATCTATCAAAATGTATTGAATATTAAATTGTTCTTGGAATATTGTTAATGGTTGGCCTTGCAAAGGATTCATATCCTTTATGGGAATGCAGAGGGTTGTATGGATTGTGGAGGTGCATATGTTGTAGGTAACAACACCTGTAGGGGCCAATGTGAGCAGCAGGAAATTGCATCCAGTAGTAGAGGTGTTTATTTGTTGTCTTATACAATTTATCAAAAAGGATTTACTAGTGCTAGTTGTTCCTTGAGTGATCATGCAAAGAGGGGTTTTGGGGGAAGGTTGCATGTGATGGGATTAGATGATTTAAAGAGCTAGTTGTTGTTTTGGTGAAAGCTAATGGGCTAATATATTTACATGCAAGGATTATATCATAGCTTGCTCATGTTGTGCCTTGGTTGATGGAATGAACTGAAAAGAAATATTATGAAGTTGTTCAGGCACATGGTTTGTATTCCTTGAATGGTTCATATTGAAGTCTCACCTACCCAATAGTTGGAGTTGATTTATACTAAAGTTAGTAGTAGCAC
The DNA here is from genome assembly GCA_007258455.2 of Sequoia sempervirens. NCBI lineage: Eukaryota > Viridiplantae > Streptophyta > Pinopsida > Cupressales > Cupressaceae > Sequoia > Sequoia sempervirens. The sequence continues at coordinate 3,810 of VDFB02178562.1, forward strand.
CAAGCTGAGACAAAACTTCCCATTCATATTCATCCATAGAAGGTTGATGGTTCAAATAATCACTATCACTGCAATGTTTCTCTTCAATCGTGGATGTATCTAGAATTCTATTAACATGCCAAGGATGATAACCAACTGTTTTAAAAAATTTCAAATTTTGTATTATGTCTTGTTTGGAAATACCTATATTTGTGTGTATGTTTTGGAAAGGTTTGTATAGCATAAGCTTAGTACAACAAAATGTCTCAAATATTTCTATCTCTTCAATGGGAATATCCTTGAACAAGGGGTACACAATAACAATTGTAGGTTGGTGTCTTGATTTCCATTTGTCCCTTTTGCGCTAGTCTGAATGTGTGTATAAGCAGACTGAGTCAATTAGGGATACAACACCTAGTTCTAGAGGGCTTTCCATATAGTAATGAATATAAATTTTTGGTAGGTCTTCATCAACATCATATTTGTTTATATGAAACCATGCCTTTTTTCCAACATTCAAGTGAACATATTGTCGACTTGAAGTGACAAGGGGAAAATGATGTAACATATGGAACGTCTCCTGTGCAGAGATTTCACGCTCCATAAGGATGTTAATCATGAATTTTTGATATGCAAGTAGTGCTCTATCCTCAACTATATTTGTATTTGCAAGTATTTTCAACATATCAAGGTAAATTTTTGATTTCTTCTTAGATTTAGCTACATAGTTGGAGATATAATTTAATACAATTTTCCTAGAAACAACTGGCTAATAGTTAACATTGGCATGCTAGATTGCAAGCATGGGTGGGCTATGAATATTTATGCAATCATAATTTCTTGCGGGCTTGTAGGATTTGTTAGACTCAACATTAGATGTCAATGTAGAGGTAAGTTGTTGCTAAGGTGCTTTATAGAGGCATTGTAATTGCTCTCCTTTTTCCCTTAAACAAGTATATTTAGAGCATTTTGTGTGTCTTTGAATTGTATTTACTAGCTCTTCGTAATCTATGATTGGATCATTGGAAAGACTCTAGCTCGTGGAAAGTAGCCATGGATTTTCTTTAAAACAATGATACACTATAAGAAATCTTTGTGTAGGGAAATGTGGATTCCAAGCTGAAACATATCTATCAAAAAATTTCCTTGTTATGGTAACATCATGGTGATTGGACCAATCAAGAGTATCCATGTTCGAGGCTTCTAGAAGCCGTAAAAAACCATACACATGTGCATAGCCATGATGCTACCATTCATATTTATACCAATAATCTTTTGTGTGCAAAATATTTTCAATCATCTTTTCATGGAAAATTGAGAATCTATGATGCAGATATAAAGATGTTGTATGTGGATTTTGAATAACACTATCTAGCAAGATCTTTGTTGAAGGTTCCATCATTGAACGAGCCATAAAAGATATTTTTTTTGCAAATCAGACCATTTTTTGTCTACACAACTCAAAGTGAAAAAAAGGGTAGGTATCTGAAGTTGTTCAATCATTGCAGATAGTTGGGCTCAACAACAGTTCCAAAAGGAACGAGTCCCATGTAATGATGCACCAAAACACATCAACAGCTCTGCTATTTGGTCATCAGGAGTACCTTGAAGCTATTCACACAATGCAAACAAAGACTTCAAGATTTTGTCTTCCAAATATGCTCTGATAAATACAAAAGCAATTTGTTGACAACAATGTCTCATTGTCAAGTTGTAGAGGAAATGCCTAAACCTGACATGTTTTCCAAATCTATGGTCAAAATATCTCATTAAGTGGAGGGAATATTCATGCAAATGAATTTGAATATTCCTTGGTTGGAGGGGAAGTGCTGCTCTAAAGGGGAACAATGTTGGAAAAGTAATTGTAAATAAACCTTTAGTGTTGTATTCATTAATAGGAGAAGAGCTAATTTCAGGCCAACACAAGATATTCTACTCCTTTTTTTCAATTTTTAATACTTGTTTGATGGCTTGGAGCTCTCATGTAGCATTTGGAAAGAAATGGATAAATTATGAAAAGGTTGAAGAGCCATTTTCATGTTCAATAGCATTTTTCAAGCTGGTTGATGGCATCATTTCTTCATCGGAAACTTGCTCTATTGTATGCAAGAAATTGGAGAAATCAACAATAATATCAAGTAACATATTAAGAGTCTCAACATCAATCTCAACATAATTGTAGTATTTGACATATTAAATTTTTTATTTCAATGCATCTATGACATGATGCTTATTACACATAGCTGTCATAGTTTGCACTTGCATCATAGAAAAAAGTACCCTCTTGATTGACATGGGAATAATTCATGATAAATTGAACTTAATAAGGCCTTAATTCAAGTGTTTTAAGGCATTTTATTCATCCACACTAGGTCTTGGAACCTTTAAAATACATTTATTGAGGTCTTGTGAAGGTGTTGTGAAGTGTTGTAACACATTTCTACACTCTTCTAGACCCTTTTATTATAATTCATTCAATATTGCCTTTTTATTCATAATCAAGTCCTATTTTAAAGTGTTGTAAAGTTTTCTAACAAGATTTCATGCTTTTCTAGGCTTAATTTCACTATTTACACTTTTCTTATGCTCTATTTGACCCCTTTATGCACTCATAAGGCTTAATTAAGTGTGATTTTGAATGTAAACCAGACAAATAACATTAAATGCAAGTTAATTCTTGACACCCACTTTCAAGTCCAAGGTGGGACCCATTTTCCATGGGTGGTGAATGAGTCCCTCTTGGCTCAAAATTCAAAAATTTTCAAATTTTCTTTTGGGTTTTTATTTAAAATCACCTTATGTTAGCTAGTGATGAGGTATCATCAGGTTACTAAGGCACAATTGTGTATAAATAAGTGTTTTCTCCTCATTTTACATCTCCCCATTCACCCATTCAATCTTTCAACTCATTCTTCATTCATCTTCTCAACCAAGCTAAGGTTTTAACATTACAGGCCATTCAACATCAATTTTTAGACATTTAAGGGAACATCCTTCATATTTTTCTGCAAAAATTCAAGATCAAACATCATGGTAACGTAATCAACTCCATTATTGCATTTTTCAATACATTCTTTCATCATTTTGGTTTAATTAGCTAAAAGGGGTTTGACCAAGGCAAACCCCCATGCCCTAACATCCAACATTTCTCTTTCTTGTCTTGTTTGTTTGTAGATTTAGGTCTCTTGGAAGATTGGAAATAATTAAGAATAAAATTGAAATGTTTCTCAAGTCTTCTCTTCATTCAACAAGTCAAAATATCAACAAAATCTCACTTTTAGACCCATAAATCAGAGTTTCAGAAGTGGACACCTATAGAAAATCAAAGTGCGGGTAAGAAGCTCCAGATTCTACTTTTGAAAATTTAGAATTTCAAAAGTGGAATCATTCACCATGGGTGGTGAATGAGTCCCACTCCAAGGTCAATTTTGAGTTTTATGCATTTTTTGATACCCTTTTGTCAGAAATAGGTTCCAGCTCAATTTTGCATAACTGGGACTAATTCACCCAAAATGACGAATGATTCCTACCAGGCCTAAAACCCAGCATCAAAAATATTTCAAATGCCATTTCCAGTCTTCATCTACATTCTAGGTGAACACTTTTAGTTTGGTTCATTTCTATTTAGTCTTGCATTCATTTCTAGGTGTTGTTGCATTACACAATGTGTTTTCAAACATCACTTGTTTCTTAGGTTTTGCATTCATAATAAATCAATTACTTAGCTTTGTTGCATCTAGATCATCTCATTTAACCTTAATAACATCATACACATCTTAATTTGAGTGAACCACCTAGATTTTGGGTGTGGGATCTATCTCTTTTCATTAGGTGAAAGACCCTAATTGAGAAAAAGAGACTTAGATTCCCTAATCTTTAAAATCTACAGTTAATTTTGGTGAACATGATTTTTCATTGCTTTCTTGATTAATTTGGATCCATTCTTTATCATACATCTAGCTTGCATTGATCTTGCATCAAGACTTGCATGAATTCATTTGCATACTAGGTTTGAAATTTCACATTCATAAAATGTGCATTTAGGTTACATTATTGGCATCTAAATTCATTTAGATTTTCTAAAATTCTACATTTTTCACTTAGGTCTGCATCATAGCACTTAGAAACGATCAAAACCCCTCAATTGTTTTTGAAAATTCTGAAAAAATTCCATACTGGGACTCATTTTCCACCCTGGGTGAATCAGTCCCTTTTGACCCCTAAAACTACATTTTACAAACCTAAAAAATCTATTTTGGAGCTTCTGCTTGGTGCCTTAACCTACCTATATTAGTTAGTCGCATTTCTATAACATGCATTTCACTAGATCTCACTTAAAATATCTCATTTCATGCATTGTTTAATTTCACATTTACATCTCCCACATTTCATTTTTCAAACTATTACAGACTATAATCAACAATTTACTTTGTTTTACATATGAAAATTTTATTTCACTTTATTTAATTTTGCATAACATGTTCTTTAAATGTTCCTTTGATTTGATTAAACATGGATTTTATAAGCATAACACCCCCTCTTATGAGTTATATTTTGATTACAATAATGAGGAACATGTTAGTACTGACCAAATCATTACATTATCCATTGGTGCGAATATAAGTGTAGATAATCATAACAAACATACTTTTCTTCTCCCAATACCTCTCCTATTAGTGATGAAGGTATCTTGATGAAGGAAGTTACAAGCATTGAGGGTCTCAATTTTCCATTTCCTTATTCCCCTTTGGATGATGTTAGACAACCAGAACATGAGATCATAGACACATTCCTACAAGTCACCTTCTAGGGAAGATATCATCATACAATGCAATAATAATATTGATACTAATATTATGCCCTTGAAAGGAGATGAAGAATCTATGTTAGATTCTCATTTGCCAAGGGATGTTATTATTATTCAACCTCAACTCATTCTTTACCCACTGCCACATAAACCTTCACCTAAACCTGAATTTACTCTCTACCCACCTTCACATAAACAAAAATCTCAAAATAAACCTTAACTTATCCTTTACCCTCCTCAAACTAATGTATCACAACAACCAAGTTATAATACCATTGCTCATACATATAACACTCGAAATAATCCACAACCACAACAACCCACACCAACACCCTTACCATTTCCTAATCCTATCCCACCCAATCCTTTCTTACTAGGTTGCAAGGAGTATGATCTTATCGAGCAACTTAAGAATACTCCTGCTAAGATATCATTGTGGGACCTTCTTCAAGCCTCCCCTCACTATCACAACATGATCCAAACAACCTTACAATAAGTTCTTGTCTCTTCTAATGTGCGACCAATTGACATAGTAGCCATGATACAGGGACCAAACATTGACAATTTTTTCCACCAAAGTGAACTCCCCTCTTTAGATTTGCAAAAAAAAATGAAGCTTTCATGATCATAGCGCAATACAAAAAAAAGGGATAAAGAGAACTCTTGTAGATACTGGTTCTAAACTTAATGTGTGTAGTGTGACCCTTTTGGATAGGCTTGGCATAGATCACTCAACCATTCAACTTGATCCTTTCTCTATTAACAGATTTGACAATTTTGAAAAGAAATCGCTAGGGGTAATCATTATGCCTCTTACTATTGGAGTGGTCACCTTGAATACACCAATCCATGTTATGCCTTATGAACTTTCATGCAATCTTATCTTAGGTAGACAATGGACTCATGCAATGAAATGCTTGCCTTCCACTCTTCTTCACAAACAACACATTCCACACACTTGACATTGATCCTGAACCTGATAGTGTCTTACAACTTGAGAAAAACAAAGAAAAATCCTTAAACACATCAACATCCCCTACACAAAATTTGGATGACCCTTCGAAAGTATCCACCTCAACCACTTTAGACAAAGACACAAGCTACACAACAACCTTTGATGAACACAATAATGAACAACCACCCAATTCAAAAGCAATGAAAAAGCTTTATGGAAAAGGTTATGAGCTTATGAAACAACTTGGATATAGTGGAAAAGGATGTGGTGCTAACAAACAAGGTATCCACAACCTTATCGACCCTATCACATAAACAACTCATGGTCTTGGTTATTTTCCTTTGGTAGAAATCACCAAGCCTTCACTCACCATCAACACCATCACAAAACATCCTTCTAAGATGATTTTCATAGTAGTGCATCCTGAACTGATCGAAACTAGTGGTCTTGATCATTCTCCTTTGCAAGAAATGAAACAAACAAATAAATCTTCATTTAATGTCACTTTCATCTCCAAAACACTAGTGATTTAAAGTCGTTAGATTTTACACCCTCCTGTAAAGGATAGAACAATATCTCACAATCTATAGAGTCTTGTGTAGATATGACATCTTATACATCTAAGCAAGATATATCTTTGTCGCAAACTATACAAACACCTTCTACCATTGATCAAGAGGGTATCTTGACAAGACTCCTCCAAGATCATTTGATATCCCTTCCCCCAATAACACGAAATAAATTCTATTACAAGAATTCATTCTATGCATATCATAGAGTTCATGGACACTCCACTAATGAATTTAAGGCTTTGAGTCATAAAATAAAACATTTTTCAGGAGTTTGGTATGCTTCCCTATGTGGGGGCACCTAATTCCTCTAATTGATACCAATTTTCACCCTCACCTACATATTATCAATTGTTTTAGCTCACCTTTTTCTTGTGCTTAGTGGGGGCAAGGTGTTTAGCAAGCCTTGTCCTCATATGTCACTTTCCATTTCCTCCTTTGGATAATTGTTAACCTTTCATGAATACATAAGAGAAATCTTGGGATGTGGATGATATGCCTTAAGTTGGCTCGCATATGACATATTTATCTCTTTGATGACATAGCTTATCAGAAACATATGAATTGGCATAGGGATTTCTGAGTAAGCTCTCATGTCTCCTTTTACTTAAATTAATTTCTCATAGTCTTGGTGCTCACAAGCTGCTTTTAAGTGAGGGCATACATCACCACTCACATTTCATTGTGCAATAATTTCTTTCTTCTTGAGATCGTCCTTTTTCTTCATGGAGTCATTGGGCTTGATTCCCCTCCACAGTATGTTTTCTTTGGCCACATCCTCTCTTGATACATTAAGCTGTGTCCCTAGATGAGACTTTGCATGAACAAAGAAAAATACCTTTGAACAATCATACACTACCTTGCATTAACAATTTCTATGAGTGTCAAGCATATGAAGTTTTGCTAAACCTCATAGAGCTTGAAATCATTTTTTTCCCTTAAGGGGTGCCTTGTTAGAATTTAATTAGGAGGTATAACTTTTGATATGGTTGAGCGGGAAGCCCATTCAATGACAAGACTTTCCCAATAGCCACCTATGTGTTTGAGTGCATACCAACTAGTGTATGTTTCTCACCTTTAAGATTTCTCACCCCACGGACAATCAGAAGTTTTGTGGCTCCAAAGTGAGTATGTTGTGGAATTCTCACCTGGCAGACAACCAAGAGTTTCATCGCCCTAGAGTGAGTATGCATTTTCTTCCCAAAACAAACAAGCCTAGATCTAATCCACAACTAGTTGGACAAACAATCAAAGCTTAATCTACAACTTTCATTTTCATCTTTCTCATTCTTGCCATTGCATGATTATGTATCTTGATGGTTTGACTTAGAATCTTGGATCCTGGGGGCTTGAAAAAACTCCATTGATCTTTGTCATTCTTTGTCATCTGTAACTATACACTTGGATCTCTCTTGAATGTCTACTTTAGTGTGAGTATGAAGTAAGTTCATTCTCTCACTAAAGTGGGGGCTAAATGTGCCATAGAAAAAAGTACCCTCTTGCTTGACATAGGAATAATTCATGATAAATTGAACTTAATAAGGCCTTGATTCAAGTATTGTAAGGCATTTTATATATCTACACTAGGTCTTGGACCCTTTAAAATATATTTATTGAGGTCTTGTGAAGGTGTTGTGAAGTGTTGTAACACATTTCCACACTCTTCTAGACCCCTTTTGTTATAATTCATTTAATATTACCTTTTTATTCATCATCAAATCCTATTTTAAAGTGTTGTAAAGTCTTGTAACAAGATTTCATGATTTTCTAGGCTTAATTTCACTATTTTCACCTTTCTTATGCTTTATTTGACCCCTCTATGCACTCATAAGGCTTAATTAAGTGTGTTTTTTAATGTAAACCGGAAAAATAACATTAAATGCAAGTTAACTCCCAACACCCACTTTCAAGTTCAAGGTGGGATCCATTCGCCATGGGTGGTGAATGAGTCACTCTTGGCTCAAAATTAAAAATATTTTAAATTTTCTTTTGGGTTTTTATTTAAAATCACCTTATGTCAGCCCGTGATGAGGTATCATTGGGTTACTAAGGCACAATTGTGTATAAATAAGTGTTTTTATCCTCATTTTACATCTCCCCATTCACCCATTCAATCTCTCAACTCATTTTACAACTCATGCATCATTGATCTTCTCAACCAAGCTAGGGTTTTAACATTACAATCCATTCAACGTCAATTTTTAGACATTCAAGATCAAACATCATGGAAAGGTAATCAAATCCATTATTGCATGTTTCAATATATTCTTTCATCATTTTGGTTTAATTACCTAAAAGGGGTTTGACCAAGGAAAACCCCCATGCCCTAACATCCAACACTTATCTTTCTTGTCTTGTTTGTTTCTTGATTTAGATCTCTTGGAAGCTTTGAAATCATTGAAGATAAAGTTACAAAGTTTCTCAAGTCTTCTCCTCATTTAACAAGTCAAAATATAAACAAAAACTCATTTTTAGACCTGTAAATTAGAGTTTAAGAAGCAGACACATGTAGAGAATCAAATTACAGTTAGCTCGATTCCACTTTTGAAAATTCAAAATTTGAAAGTGGGCTCATTCTCCATGGGTGGTGAATGAGGTCCCTCAAAAGTCAATTTTGAGTTTTTTACATTTCTTCTAGACCCTTTTGTCAAAAATAGGTTCTAGCTCAGTTTTGCATAACTGGGACTGATTTGCCTAGAATGGTGAATGAGTCCCACTAGGCCTTAACACAAACATCAACAACATTTCAAATGTCATTTCCAGTCTTCATCTGCATTCCAAGTGCACACTTTTATTTTGGTTCATTTTTGTTTAGTCTTGCATTCATTTCTAGGTGTTGTTACATTACATAATGTGTTTTCAATCATCACTTGTTTCTTAGGTTTTGCATTCATAATAAATCAATTACTTATCTTAGTTGCATCTAGATCATCTCATTTAGCCTTAATAACATCATACACATCTTAATTTGAGTGAACCACCTAGATTTTGGGTGTGGGATCTATCTCTTTTCATTAGGTGAAAGACCCTAATTGAGCAAAAGAGACTTAGCATCTCTAATCTTTAAAATATATGGTTTAAGACCCTCAATAGTGGTTTTCCATATGATCACAACCTCAAGGTCTTGTAATCAGTGTGACAAAATTTTTGCAATGCTTGAGATATCTTGAGGAAAGCTTATCATGTGACCACTATATTTAAACTTCCCTCCTCTAGCGTGGGACACTTGTAAAACTAGAGCCACCCTAGCAATAAACATTTCTTCAACCTTTGTTAGATTTTTTAGCAAGAATGGTTGTGGTCCTGGGTCCATGTGATTTGTAGAGCTGAAACAGTGGGAGCCTTTTTTAGAATAAAATCTAGCACACATGGTTGTTGCACCAGATGCAAAGGTGTGCATCCCATTGTAGCTTTCTTTGCATATTTGACAAACAACAAGGTTCGACAATGCATCTATGCATTGCCAAAACCATTATACCAAAGAAAGCATTCCTTGTCACCAGAAATGAATATGTCTGGAAGGCTGGTGGTGAGTTTCCCAAGGCTGTTGATCATGACAGTCCATGGAGGTGGATTTTGTTAATCACGTGGGATGGTGGTGTTAGAGGGCTAGGTTGCCTCGATAGGAGAAAGTAGAGTGGAAAATTCTTGCTTGTGTTGTTTCACAATGGCAATTAACACAACAGGAGGAAGTATACCTTTTATACAATTTCTCTATTTGTCTATAATATTTAGTAGCAAAGAATGTAGCTTGAATTTTGAATTGAGAAGCCAATTGTTATGTACACTGCTTGTCTTGTATCAATACTTTTCAATAGGAGCAGTTGCATATATATATATATATATATATATATATATATATATAGGGTCAATATGAAAGCATAAAGATATTCAAAATAAAAGGGTATGTACAAGATCA